>JBBPBQ010020322.1:2921583-2954418 GCA_037974755.1 Cicer yamashitae | reverse complement strand
ATATATATATATATATATATATATATATTTCATTTTAACAATATGTGATAGATCAAACTCATGTCATATTTATAAAATATAAGAATGTCTCAAAAACGGTATATTTTTATATGTAATCATAAAAATAAGATTAGTGAGGATTAAAGAATAATTATCTCATAAAATTACATTTCATATTAATTAAAATATATTCACTGTATTTACATTCAGAAATTTGAAAGATGAATTAGAAAAATATGTAAAAATAAAGATGAAAATTACGGTTAAACAATAATTGTTAACAAATGAATTAAATAGGTAGTAGTATTTGATTTGGCAATGTATGCTTGTGGCGTAATAATGAATCCCACTATAAACCGACGAAAAATTGGGATGGTTTTGAAGATAATAGTTGGGGAGAATTCGATGGAGTTTGAATGGAATCAAATAAAAGCAATGAGGACTCATCAGTACTGGTCCATGGATGAGATGGAAGATAGTATATAATAATAATAAACCATAAATGTTGATCTTAAAATAAAATAGGTAGTGAGTAATTAATGGAATTGTCAGTGTAAAATGAGGAAGGTTGGTGATGCTATAATTTATGAGGCAGGCAGAGGCAGAGGCAGAGGCAGCGTGTTATTGTTATTTGTTATTTGTTAGCAGTACAGATTTTGGTTTCTGATTATAATGATAATTGCAGTCACAAGGAGTATCAACTGAGGTGTGACAGTGTGCAGTACTGAGATTGAGATATGGGAATAGAAAGATAAATTAAAAAGGACTCCACTCGTCAGAGGTAAATAAGGAAAGTGTAGCAAACAACATTAATCAAAATGTGTGTGGGGGAACTGTGCTGTGGTGCCCTTGCTGGGAGTGGGTGGGTCAATCCCTTTTTTCTCCCTTAGCTTGTGTCTCTTTGCTGCATCAGAATCAGCTCTTTCCCCTCAACCAAAATTCATCAACCCAATTCACCGCATCTTTGTCACTTTTTTATTTAAATTTGGGTTAAAATTGGCTCGTTAATGTAAACTCTTTTAACACACCTCTAAAACTATTCTAAATATTATATTTAATAACATCAAACAAGATAAATAAATATTTTGTTTTTTTAAAATTATACGTTGTCTCGGACTTACTTTTATATATATCATATAAATAAATTTTGGGTATTAGTCTATAATTATTTTATATGTGAATAAAATACATTAATATCAATAATAAAAATATTATTGTATATTATGTTAATATTGTTAAATCTTGATGAGATACCAAATGATTATATTAACCTTCAATTCCACATTGATTTAACTTTCACTCCTATGTTTCTTTTTCCATGAAATTGTTGCTTATTCCCGAAGTGGTTGGTTTTGAAAGACAATATTGTGTTGGATAATGCTATCATTAATATTGTGTATGACGAAAGTTGACATTTTATTTGAACAAATTGAAATTCATAATAGCAAAGTTTAAATTTTGATTAAAATAATTTTTTTATCGTATTTTATTTATTTCTCAATTTAATTTTAAATTATTAAAAATTCAATTTCTTTGAGAATTAAATGATTAGAATAAGTAAATATTATGATGTGTAGTGTTATTTATCACGAGAAAGAAAATTGTAAATACTATAATGTGATGCGTGTCAAATTTTCTAAATAAATGGAAAGAATTCGATCTATTTTTACGAAAAAAACGTGAGTAGTTGTCAATGATATTATGTCGTGATGCTTTCCGATGACACTATTCGTGACATTAAGCAATTTCCAATGCATAAAATAATATATACTCAAACAATGGAATCACATATACAATATTTGTACACAATAACTAGTATTAAGTAATTGAGTTAAAAAAAAGAAACTAGTACTAAGTAATTCTTATATAATTTAGCCAAAAAACAAAATTCTTGTATCATACAATGCCTGATGGTGTAAACGGTGGTCATTATTTTCAATTTTTTGTGGGTAGACAAACTTTGCTAATCACAAATCAATATTTACTTATAAAAAAAAAATCACAAATCAATATTTTTTTTAGTTGCATCACGTTGACTACGATTTAATTGTATAGGCGTTTTCAAATCTACTAGTATATTACTATATTTTATAGTCACATCCGTAAGCACCAAGCCACTAATTAAGGCTTTTTGGTAAAATGATGGGCATATATTAATGTATATAGTTGATAATTAAGCATATATTGGGATTGGTGAGCTATAGCTAGAATGGCAATCAATCATAAATTTAATTTCTCAACTCTCGAATGTTTCTTGGTGAAGAAAACAAATTATATGTGATGCATATAGAAAGCGACTTGTATTGCCACAACCTACACGGAAAGGATTATCAATTAGCATCTAGCAACCACGATTGTGATGCAAAGCCAACCATTTGATTTGTTCAATGCAAGACAATAGAGAAATCTATTTTTCGTTGGTTTGGTTGTAGGATTGTAGCTAGCTAGCAACTAGAAAGTTAAGCTACCTTTTCATTGTAACCATTCTTGTGTGGTCGCATATTTTTTGTCGCAAGATTTTGAATACATTTACAAAAATAAGAAGATAAAAAGAGGAAAGAATTAAATAATAAATATTTTTTAAATGATAAAATGATGTGGGTCTAAAATATTGTGATCATATAAGTATTTTGTCCAAACATGACCTAATACCCTTTTGCAATGAATTATTTAATTTGTGTTCCCACATAGAACAAAAAATTGACACTATTTAGTGTCGACGGATTAATAGTTAGCATTATATTTCTTCTAATTTCAAATATTAACAAAAGTAATAAAAGAAAAAGTTAATGCATTTTTATTCTAAATTTAAATTATATATATACATTAATTTTTTAAAATTTACTTTGACTTATATTTGAAATCGCATGAAATTTATTACAAACATACAACTTAATTGGTTAGATGAAGGACAATAAAAGAGTATTAAGTATTAATTATGAGGTTGATCTAGAGTTCAAACACCGAAAACTAAACTAATATACTAATTTATAACTAATAATATTTTCATTCAAAAGAAGTTGTGTAATATTTTCCCCTTTATTTGTCTCTCATTCTTTAAGATTTTTCAATCGTGATGATATATATGGGGACCAGTAGATAGGTGAGATGAGGTGGTGGCAAAGGTAGATTGACAAGGAGGGAATGAATAAAGAAGGCTACGCTACGGGTTGCCATTCTTTGAAACGAATGTTGTGATAATTGGCATTATATTGACTTTGGATGCAAACAAAGAAAGTTGCTATTGCCTTTCAAGGTGAGGTGCCAAGTGAATAAATGTAATTTCAACAATATATATCCTTACTTTTAGCTTCTTTTGTTGAAGAAAGTATATAAGAATAAGTGTCAAGCTTTTGGATTGTCATGTCATTTATTGGTGATTCAATTTAGGCGCTTTGAAATTTTGGGTGATGGTTATTTTAATCATACCTAATTTAAGAGATTAACCGAGAAGAAAATATGAATTTTAGTTTTAAATAATGTAGTAGTTTAGAAGAAATAGAAATCAAATTATATAACATCATGAAATAGACCGCAATATATACCTCTTCCATTCTCCATCTTGTACAACCTATCAATTTCAATTAAGAATTTAAGTTGTCATAGTTAAATTGTATACAATGATAACGTAAAACTTGTTTCAATATATATTCATTCAATCAAATCATTGTATAATGTCAATTTTTTAAGTTAGTTTCTAAAATATTTAAAAAAATATCTATTTGAATGTTTTGATTAAATGCATGTGTAAAAAAAAATGTAAATTATTTATACATAATAATTAAAGTCTTCAATTAATAGAGTAGATTTTTTTTTGTAATACTTAAAATACATTGACATTAGATTCTAAAAGCACCAAAATCATCTACAAGAAATTGCTTCAAGAAGGGAGAAAGATCGAAGAATCTACTATGCACATCTGCCTATATTTTTCACCCCTTTAAGTATATGAAAGGAAAATTTTTGAGTAAATTATTTCTCTCCATCTTCAAAAATATGATTAAATGTGAAAGTTTCGAAAAGTAAATTCTTCATTTTTTAAAAATATTTAGAAACTTTGGTTGAATGTAAAAGTTTCGAAATGCAATGTTTTCAAAAGTTTAATTTTCTTTTGAAACTTTGAATGAATATAGAACTTCCAAAAAGAAAATTTTCAAAAAGTTTAAAAGAATTTAAAAAATATGGACGAAATTCAAACTTCAAAAAATGTAATTTCTCCAAAACCTTAAAAGAATTGAAATAATATGGATGGATAAGAAACTTTCGAAATGCAATTTTTTTAAAAATTTAAAAGACTTTCAAAATTCAAAATTTTGAAATTGTCGAAGTGTTAATAACTTTGTCAAACTATTGGTGTTGGGTTTCGTAGGAGTTAAGAAATAAAATCTTTCTTAAAAATCTACTACTCTTCCCTTCACTTTTACCTTCTACCTTCAAAGCATATGAAAATATCATTTTATTGTAAAATACACATCTTAAAATGAAGTTAATAAAAAGAATAAAAGCGCGCGTCGTAGCTTCAATGATACCACCTTCTTTTGTTTTGAATTTCTCTCACTACAAAAGGATCAAAAATATTTTTTTCTAGACTTGTAATATGAAGAGCAATAAAATGTCAAACTAAGTAATTAAGTTTTTTTTTTTAATAAAAAAAAATAGTGTTGTTTACTTAAGTAATTTATTTTCTTTTAAAAAGGGATTTTATATATTTGAATTTTCTTTAAGGTGCAAATTCATCCATAATTCATTGTTTTTAAAAAAAAAATTCAAACTTTGAATTTTTAGAATAAATTTTTATTTCGGAAATTTTATGTTATTATTTTTTAATTTTTTTAAGATTTTGGAAAAATAAAGTTGGGGGTATGATTTTAGGGGCACCGAGTAAAATTTTAACAGGAAATACCTAGAGCGAGCAACATTGCCACATTGTTTGCACTTCGGTTGATAATTGCAAACCCAGCCCATTGTGCAAATCAGGCCCATTTTAAGACAACATTTTATCAGCCCAAATTTTAGCATGTCTTCGCAGTTCTATCGACAATTACAATATTTTTGGGCATTTGTAAAACAAATCAGCACATTTCTATTCACACCCCCACATCTTTGTTTTCTTGGAAAATAAAATACTCCATTTAAAAAACTTATCTACACTAACCTTTTCTCCTATCTCTTTTCATTTCACCTATCCTAGACTTACATTTAATTTTACAACCCCTTCGAAGATAAGTGCTTTAAGCATTATCTATTTTAAATGGCGAATTTTCATATGCACGGTTAACACTTATTATTCAATCTACTTGCATGCACTTTTTTCAAAATTATTTAGAAAAATAAACTACTTTTTTTTAATATAAGTATATAATTTTTTTTGAAAAAAGCCTGAAAAAATGTAGAGCTGTTTAGAAATTAAAATATTTCTAATCTATTCAATATGAAGTTTAGCTTCCATATGAAGTCATATATTGAAGTTCAAACATAAACATATGTAGGTTATAGTTGCTAATCCAGTTTATATTCATGATAGAAATTTTAACTAAATAGATAAGATAAAATATAATTATGAATTAAATTATCATATTCAATTGGTTTATTAAATACTGAATTCAAACAGAATATGATATTTTATTCTTATTTTTTCTCTTATCTCATCCATCAAATGGGTCCTAAAATTATATAAAAAAGAAAATATTGTTTATATAAGTAAACAAGACAAATTAAGAAAGTAAAATTTAGAATAACAAAAATCCTAGAAAAAAGTCGATCAATAAGTCTTTGCAAAGAAATTATCTGCCGCCTAGACAGCTTCACAAAAGATATGCTTCATAGTAGAATGATGCAGCTAATTTATAATGATACTGATCTAGAATATTATGAATATGAGTATATATGCATAGAAAAATTTATGTCATTATTAAATTCAACTAAATTAAATTGGAGTTCATTCACCCTAAAGATTGGAATGAGATCTCGGTGTTATGTAAATTTCATTACTGTTTAGACAAAAAAAAAAAAAGAAAGATTGAAATGAAATCATATGACATATACATGTGATAAGGAGAGTGCTTGTCTTTGAGCAGTGTTGCAGAGCAACCCCATAACATACCTCATGAAAAATATGTATCTAGTCTCAAGATATTTTAATACCTCGTCAAATCTAGTATAGATTTTACATGAGTTAATGCCTATTGATTACTAAAATATCTAATTCCGAATATATTTCTAATTAGGGCTTTGATTTGAGTTTTTTCAACAAAAAAATTAAAGATTTGATTGTTAAATCATCAAATTGAATATTCTCAAAAACTTCAAATATTTTTCTGACTAGGATTTGATCCATAAATTCTCCAAATCCAAAGATTTGATTATTTTTTTAAATACGTCGTCGTTGAATAGATTGGTACGATCAACCTGTCAAAAAAAACTGATACAATCAAAGGATTAAACTTTAAATCCTAAAAAAATTAATTTGCTCACTAGAAAAAAAGTATGTTATAAAATAACTAAAAGTTGAAATTTGTTTTAGATTTTTTAATAAAATTTTACAAATTAATTAAAGATATTTCAAGAATCACATAAAATATTCTAAAAGATTATCTCTAAATATTTAAATTACAATCAATTAAAGATATTTGCTCAATTTGTTTCATTGGAGTTAAAAAATTTCATTGGAGTTAGGAAAGAGACCCCGTTCTCCAATGAAAAAAACAACAAGCATGTCAAAGATAAACTTAGATTTGAACACTACCACCGAGGTTGAACGTATATTCAAAGGCTTTGAGTTGAATGGGTTGGATCATGCTAATGATCACATCAATAGAAGGCAATCCCCTGGTTTCTTGAGTGTTTGCTTTTTCTGTAAAGAAAATATTAATCATCGTAATGACATCTTCATGTTCAGGTATACTATTTTTTAAATCTATCGATAAACAATGTTGAAGTTAATTTTTTGTTACTTAATTGTATGAAGTCTTATTGTTCCCTTTCCTTTCTACACTTTGACTGATCTCCACGATTTGACTTAATAATATATTATATACTAGGTGTTAGTTTATTATTGTTGATTCTGTAACCCAATGTGATCCAGCTAATTTAGGAAATATAAATTTTGGCTCAGTTTTGTTTCTCTATTTTAATTGAATCATGAAAATAATTCTCTATTTTATTTCTTCAAATTTTTGGTCTCTCAAACAGAATTTTGGTCTAAAATTTGATAAAATATCATTTTTTTAAACCACACAACACCATTTATGTTCATAGACATCTTAAGGCACAGTGTGGTTTAAATAAGCAAAAAGAATGACACTTCATCAAGTTTTAGACCAAAATCCTGTTTGAGGACCAAAACTGAAGAGAAATAAAATGGGGGACTATTGTTGTGATTCAGCTAAAATAGGGGACCAAAACTGCAATTAAACCTAAAATTTAATTATAATAAAAAATAAATATAATATTTTGATATTTTATAAAAAAATAAAATATAATTTTAGTTGTATTTTATACGATATTATATTTATATTTTATTTTACATTAATTTTTATATTTTAATAACATTAGTCTTAATTTATTGATTTAGAAAAATAATATCGGAAATTCATTTACCCAATGTACAACTTGAGAGATAAAAAATAGATAAGTTGAAAATTTTGAAATGTTTTTCTACGTAACTTGTAAGCGCTCGTTGAATGATAGAAATTCTTTTGACCTTGTGAGTCCATAGACCAAACTCACATAAAGTTTTCATATATAAAAAAATTCGTTTTGTTCAAAAATATAATATATGCTCTTTTTTTGTCTATATATTAAAAACAAGAACTAGTTAGGATAGATTATTCTATTAATAAAAATTAAGCTAATTTTTTTTATCGTGTTTTCCTATCATAATTTTAATTTTTTTTTTTGCAGTGATAATGCTTTCTGCAAACTACAATGTCGTCAACAACAAATGGACAAAGATGAGAAAAAAGGGAAGTGGGTTATGATAATGAAGAAATTAGATGCCACAACCTCGTCTGAATCTCAAAATTCTCAAGTGATCACCACCACCGTCGCCGCCACAGAAAAAACCGTTGTTGTTCCGACGATCAAGGATCGATTGAAGAAACTCCTATCATTCCTTGCTGCCAATCGTGCCACTTGATGTCTTATCAAATATATTTGTTTATATGATTCCACAATCTTGCTCTTGATCAGAAGTAATTATTGTCTTTTTATTTTTGTGTAACATATTAGGGGATTGTCTATGACACGAAATACAATATTTAGTTAAATATAAAAACTCTTTTTAGTAAAAAACTTAAATCATGGAAAAAACAGTATTATTGTATATTTAAGATCCAAAATATAAACATTTAATCTATTTATTTTTCAGTATTTATTATTTTAGAAATTTTAATTAAATAATTTAAGTGTACGTTTGAATTCAGTTTTTGAGAAGTCAAAATAGATTTTGACATGTTTAATTGTTCTTAAGCATAATTTATTTTTATCTTTAAAATTGATTCAAATTTAATAATAAAATTTACAGTGACTCTAAACATGATTCTTTCACTTAAAATTATTGTTCAGTATTCATTTCACTAAAATCCGTCAAAATCAATCTTGCCACCCCAAAATCAAACATATTAAAAGGGGATTACCAGAATTGATATCTTTAGTTTGTGACTACCAAAACTGAACATAATCATTCTCTTCAATAGAAATTTTGGCTTTAATGATCAATTAAGCTATCGCTACTGTTTAAAAATTGGTCGTTGTAGCTATATATTCACCTTTAAGATTTAACTGATTTAGAATTTAAATTGAGATGAGAAAAAATAACTAACTTAGACAACATTGCACCACAAGGGGCAGCTGGAGAAATAACTCAGTTCGACATCAAAGAAACAAGAAATAATCACCTTAAATCCCTAAAATTGGGAAGAGAAAAAAGCATTAGAGATGTTGACATCAAAGACAAAACAAGCCACACCACGATTTCCTCTGTCAAAAGTATTTTTGTGATTATCCTTGGCATATCCCTAAAAAGGAGTTGACAAAATATTATTTAGTAAGTTAACAAAAACTATTTAGGATTATATCCAGTGCAATGTTTTGAAGAATAAATAGTGGTTAGGTCAGAATATAAGAAATTAAAATTCGTAATATCAAAAATGACCATTAAAGAGGTAAATCACAAATCACCACAAATCAATAACAGTTATGACATGTATATACATATGAAAACAAAGAAACAATATAGGAAAAATGACTTTTGATAAAAGTTAGGAAAGATTTCATACCTTTTGGGTCACGAGGGGTAAGGATAAAAGTAGGTCAGATTGTTGGACAGGATTTATAAGATTTAGTTTGACTTGACTTGTTTAATAAAAATGTCAAGATAAAACTTTTTTAAAAGTCTATTATCTAAATAGGTCAAACTTAAGTTGTTCAAAAAGTCTATTTAGTCAGAGAGGCCGACCTCTTTATGTAATGGAGATTTTTATTTTTTTTTTGCTATTTCATTTGACTTATGTAAAACTTAAAGTGTATTATGGTTGAATTTGAAATGATGTTTACTTATTTACAATCTATGATCTTGTTATAATATTATTGTATTATTATTATTTTTTTTTAATTTCAATTGCCCTATTACATATAGCAAATTAATTGAGGACTTATATTTAGTATAATTATAGATTGATATGCCTTTTGACCTTTAACCTATTTAATTATAATCGTATTTAAAGATTTAGATATGAAAAAATTGATAGATTTTTAAAATGGTCAGGTTAGATTTCAAAAAATGGCATATGACAAGTAATTATGCCAAACTCAGGTTTCAAATTTTCAAAACAGGCCAAACATGTTTAATCTAAGTCTGACTTAGCTTGGCCTGACCTATTTCCATTTTTAAAAAGGGGAATCTGGGGATCATCCACATTAGATTAAAAACAATCATACAAATAAGTTGGACACCACATCTTAACTAAAAATCTTAAGAAAATGAGTTATGGATATCTTGTTCAACCATCATTTTTGAAAGTAATGTGTGACATTTAACTCACATCTGCTACACAATAATCCAGAAAAAGAGAGATATGGTGAGAGGAAGAAGAACCATAGGTTCAAAGAGGTGAAGAGAGAAAGAGAAAAGGATACTGATCGAAGGTTGAGAGTGACGAAGAAATTGATTGTTTTTGAAAATTCAATGAAAGAAGGAGAAAAAAAAATTGAAATAGTTTTTTAAAATCACTTGCTACTATAAATGAGTAGTGTGTTTGAGAAGTATTTCTTATGTGAGTCACATAGTATAAGGTAAGAAATGAAATTTTTGTTCGATCTATTTTGAATGAAGTGTGTGAAGGAAGCCAATGCTTTTGGGCATAGAAAGCCAATGTTTTTGTTGACTGATATAAGCAACAAAGTTTTATTTCGCTTTATGAAGGAGGATTGGGGTGTATTGGTTGAAATTTTGACATGAATCAATTGTTGCTATTTGTCTGAGCTGTATGTGTCTAGTATTAAAATTTAGATTTTTTTTCTTCTTAAAATCAAATGTGTGTTAGTTGATATAATTGTGTAGTTAATTCGTGGAACTGTGAGTCAACCTTCTAAGAGGATTTACTCGGATGTCGGATGTCGAAGAAAAAGTTATTTCATGATTAGTGTGTTGTTAGTCTTTTAAGAAGTAATAGTGGTGGATGACAGCATTGTGAAAGTTCATTTAACAATCTGGTAGTAAGATTTGTAACTAAAATGTTGCTCAAAATATGTGTCTCTTGTAATTTTTTTGGAACAATGATGATAATAAGGTTGATCCTTGTTATAATCAAGGATTTTATTGGAGTATTGAAGTCCAAAAAGAATCTTAAAAAATGTAGTGTGTGGATGTTTATAATACTCACTCATAAGATTGTTCTCACAACACCCTCTAACGAGAAAAATCCAAGTATAATCTAGCGTCGGATGTTCTATTTTGCTAGTAGCGTCGGCTAAGAGTAGGTCCAACCGATGCTATATTAGTGTCAGATGGTATTTGACCGACGCTATGTATAACCTTCGACCGTTTTAGCCTAGCTCGACACCGACAATAATCGGATACTAAATCAGCATTAGCGTCGGCTCTTGGCCTATTAGAGTGGGCTTTTGGCCGACGCTAAAATCAGTTTTTCTAGTAGTATTTAAAATATAGAACTTTGGTAATTTTTGTCGTTGCTTTTGTGTTGAATCATCATCATTCATTGGATTGATACTTTATCCTATGCTTTCTCTCTTATCATGCCATAAATTAAATAAACAAATGTGCTCAAGATCTTAGAAGTGATCGATTAATCTCTGAACGGGGAAATTTTTCTTTTCTTTTATTGGATATGAATCTATTTGATTAAGATTTTTTTTTTTACAAAATAATTTTTACAGTATTTTATTTTTTTATTATAATATTTTAAAAAAATTAAGAATTTATAAATAAAACTTCAAAATATATCATGTAATCTTTTAAGTTTTACAAAAGTATTTATTGGATAAGTATTTTTTGTAATATTTATGTCCTTTAAATTGTAAAACGTTTACAATGTTTTCATTTTTAAAACATTCCATATTAAATTTATTTTGAAGAATCGGAATATCTTCATTCTATTCATCATATTTAAACATTTCACCATAAACTTAAAATTTTTAGTAACAATTTAGAACAAAACTCAAAAGTTTAAACCTAAAACCATTTGAATTGAACATGCACTTGACAATAGCATATAACTCCTTATTTTCTGTTGTGTTGATGATGATAAATCTTGTTCGCTGAGTTTTTTTTTGTTTCCACATTGTATTCTTCAATTGTTTCTGATAAATCTAAAGTTGCTGAACAAGATGGTATGCCATGGTAGCAAAGCTCTTATTTGATCTACAACATATTTGTCGCTAGGTTATTGGATTAGAAATTTAAAAACGTTGAAGTTAAAATATTGTTGTAAATATTATTTTCTAAATATAAATCAATTTTAAGAAAAAGTGTTATGCGTTACTAAACTAATAAATTTGGGTTGAAATAAAAAGATCTCAGGGTTTTGATCTTTTATAATATACAATTAATGTTGATTATTTTTTTTTTACTTAATCCTCAATTTTGTAAAATTGAAATAAGAAGATCTTATATTTGATTTCAATAAATTATGATAACTTTTGCTTTTAAATAAACACAAGAGGGAGTAACTTTTAAAACAGCTCCAATAAACTTCATCAAAAGTTTCAACAAGTTGACTTTGTAATTATAATTGTATAAAATATCTGTGAGACAAATTCTAAAATGGATCGTTTTAAAATTTCAACGACGATAAAAGTTATTTCATAGTTTTCTTTATTCTTAAAATTAAGAAAATGATTTGATTGATGTCAATTCGATAAAATTAAAAGAAAATATATATAAAAATTGAACTCGATCGTAGAACCAACATTAATTAAATCATTTACGGTGAGAGTCGTAAAATTATACTGAGGTCACCAATCATTATTTAAATTTCAAATAATTTATAAACATTAATTGACAATAATAAATCATATACTATGATGATCCACCAAATTGTGGTGAAGAAAAGCGGTTGCTATATATAGTGTATAATTTGAATAGTGAACCATTTTATTGGGACACGTGTTTCTACACGGTGCCATTATGGATATTCCCAACCATTTGACTTGTACATATTTCTCATTTATTGAATAATTAATAAGTATTTTTAATCCTTACAACACTATATATTATTTGTAAATACACGAGGGTTAACAATAAACATCTCAAACAACCAAAGACTTCTCAAGAGCCACATATTTCCCTAGATATTTCAACATATTAATTAAAAGCACAACCAATAGAATATTGAAATCGTTAGATATTTCCCAGCTTGGACTGCATAGCTGTCAATACAAAATCATCAATTATCATTGTAAGATTCCATGTCATGAAAAGAAGAATTCAAGTTGAATTAGAGTGATGCTTATTCATTTTTCATTGTGTTCAATATAAAAAGTCTTTCACCTATTTATCAATTCCTTATAAAAAATTACGGAAACATGGATAGTAAAATTCCAAGTGGTGAATATTAATAATCACAAATTAATTATAATTTCTTTTCTCAAAAATAATTTTTTAGATTGTTTACACTATTCTCAAAACAATTTTCAAACTTTGAAAGAATTAAACATTCTTTAATGTTTCTATATTTAATTTTAAATATATAACTTTAGAACACTTATTAACGATGAGAAAAAAGAAACGCAATTTTTTTTTTATTAAGTTTTTTAATTGGTTAAACCATCAAAGAAAAGTCATTTTCCTTAATGCTTCTTAAAATATAAGGTAATGCTTCTTCATTTCCTCTCCTTAAAATATAATCAAGACAATATTTATTTTAATTACTAATTCAATAATCGACATGTTTATTGAAGTTAGCTAAGAATGGAAGAGGTGGAAACACGTAAACAAGTTACATTCATGACCAACAAGTTTTTATTTTTTTGCACTTTTTCCACTTTTCATTTTGGACCCACCGAGGTCGACAACTTTACTAATTTGCAAGAAGTCGATATTCTTTTTGATAATAAATAAACAAATTAAAATAAAATAAACAATAACCTTGGTTCTATATATATTCATTCTTCCTTGTCCAAAAAAATATATATTCATTCTTCCATCCTCTCTCCAATCTTCAATTGCAAATAGAGCTAACACAAAAAATGGCTCTAACAACTCGTTTTTCAATTTCTTTGATTAATAAAAAAGACACTAGAGTCCTAAAACCTCTAGATGATTTTTCTACCAAAGTTTCTTTTCCAAAAATGAAACCATTGTTCCATCTGAAAGCAAAGAGCTCAATGCAAGAATCACATTTCACAAAGGAGAACAACAAAAACAACCATGTAGTAAAGAAAAACAAGAAATCAGACAACATTACGGCGCCATCGGTTACTCATAATCATGACGATGATTCGAATAGAGTGCCCGTTTTTGTTATGTTGCCATTAGACACGGTATCAATGGGAGGAAATTTGAATAAGCATAAAGCAATGAATGTTAGTTTGATGGCTTTGAAGAGTGCTGGAGTTGAAGGTGTTATGGTGGATGCTTGGTGGGGTTTGGTTGAAAAAGATGGTCCTATGAAGTATAATTGGGAAGGTTATTTTGAGCTTGTGCAAATGGTACAAAAGCATGGCTTAAAGCTTCAAATTGTTATGTCTTTTCATCAATGTGGAGGAAATGTTGGAGACTCTTGCAGGTATTAAACAATACTCTTCTTAAACATATTCAATCACCAATTTAAGCTTTGGAATTGGAAATTCTTACAATATGGATTTAATTGTGATTCTTAAATATGATGATATAACTAATTTTTTATTTTATACTAATAATAGTCTTATAACAAGACCAAAAAAAAAATCTGAGACTAATTTGGTTTTTATTGATTTTTGATAGCATTCCTCTACCTCCTTGGGTGATGGAAGAAGTGAGCAAGAATCCTGATCTTGTTTACACAGACAAATTAGGGAGAAGGAATCCTGAATACATATCATTGGGTTGTGATTCAGTTCCTATTTTAGGAGGAAGGACCCCACTTCAGGTTTACTCTGATTATATGAGAAGTTTCCGTGATAGATTCAAAGATTATTTGGGCAGTGTTATCATAGTAAGTACTTCACCAATTCGCTATTCAAATCATGATGCTAAAAGTAGTTATTTCACATGCAAATATCCATAAGTATATTGTTAAGATTTAAAGGATATATATTATTGATTTTACAATCACATCTAAGAAAATAAAAGATATTATGTCACAGTAATCTAGTTTTACGGTCACATTCAATTGTATTTTACTGAATAACTTCACTTTTACAGTGATGTTTTGAAATTAGTAGTATGACAAAATAAAATAGTGGTTTATGATAAATAGAAGTTTTTTTATTGGATTTTAATGTAAAATTATTTAATTGAACTCAATATATTAAGGGTAGTAATAAGATGAAATTATAAGTGTATGAAGTTCTAATTAAGACCAAATTCATTTGCAGGAAGTTCAAGTGGGATTAGGTCCTTGTGGAGAGCTGAGATATCCATCTTATCCTGAAAGTGATGGAACTTGGAGGTTTCCGGGAATCGGAGAATTCCAATGCTATGACAAGGTACAAAATTCTATAAACGACGTTAATATTAATTTAACTATTTTTTAACTATTAGTCCAAAATTACAAAATTTCTCTCATGTTACATAGTTACAAAATGGCAAAGAACTTTTACTTGAAAACGATTCAAAACTCCAACCATGAAAATGGTTGGTTTATAGAAAAGTAAAAGTTAGCAGTCATCTTTATTTTTAAGGTCGAGAGAGTGAGTTGATTGATGTCCGTTCGATAAAAGCAAGAAAAAACAACTATATGTTTCATTGTCTCTCAAAAGTGAACATGTCAAGTCGTCAAACTGATACTAATCAAGTCACCATCTCAATCGTAACCAGGACTGTAAACTTCTACTTTTAAAGAGTGTTATCGGTCATTATTAGTGTTTCAGATGATTTTTAAACTTTTGACCACAATGAACCATATACTCTCTTGGTCCACCGAATTACTTGTTTTACAAAATATCTTGATACTAACAAACTTATTTGTCAAACTTATTTGTCAAACAGTATATGATAGCATCCTTGGAAGCATCAGCTGATGCAATTGGGAAAAGAGACTGGGGAAGAAGTGGGCCCCATGATTCAGGTCAATACAATCAATATCCAGAGGACACTGGATTTTTCAAAAGAGAAGGAACATGGAACACAGAATATGGTAACTTTTTCCTTGATTGGTACTCAACAAAACTTGTAGAACATGGTGAAAAAATCCTAGTATCAGCAAAAAACATATTCCAAACAAGTGAAGTAAAACTCTCAGCCAAAATAGCTGGAATTCATTGGCATTACAATGCAAGATCACATGCAACTGAATTAACAGCAGGGTATTATAACACAAGGTATCATGATGGTTATTTACCAATAGCAAAAATGTTAGCAAAACATGGTGTTGTGTTGAATTTCACTTGCATGGAAATGAAAGATAATGAACAACCTCATCATGCTAATTGTTCACCAGAAGGGTTGGTTAATCAAGTTAAGAATGCAACAAAGGTTGCTGGTGGAGAATTAGCTGGTGAGAATGCATTGGAGAGATATGATTCAAGTGCTTATGATCAAGTTTTGAAAACAAGTGGTTTAAGTGCTTTTACTTATTTAAGAATGAATAGGAGATTGTTTGAGGGTGATAATTGGAGAAACTTTGTTGAGTTTGTTAAGAATATGTCTGATGATTGTTTGAGACAGAGGCTTTCAGAATCTGATTCTTATGGGACTGATCTTTATGTTGGACATATTAAAGGGATTAAGAAGGAGGATCAAGCTCAAGAAATTGTTCTTGTGTGAACAATTAATGAACACATAAATATTGTATCATTGTTGATGGGTCATGTACTCATGTGTATAGTTAAAAGCATATATTAAATTTTAGAGAGAAAATAAAGTAGTAGTGTATGAAAAGGAGAAAAAAAAAAGAAAATAGAATTATGTATTATCGGTGTATTATAGGAAATAAAATTGGCATATTTTCAAGCCAATATCTAAGATCATCAATATTTTATTTCATGTTATGTAAAAGATCAATAAGTACTCTATTTAATTTTGGAAACTAATGTTTTCCGTATTTTTTTTTATCATCAATATTTTATTTCATGCTAAATAAAAGATCAATATCATTTGTTTGTCTAAATCATTAAATGTTAGAACAACAATTCGATACAAAAGATAAACAAAATGGTAAAACGTATAAAACACAATGTTTGGTAATGAAGTTCGGCCAAATATACATACGTCTTCTACAAAATAGATGTATTTCGTCTTATTATCAATGAAAATAATTAAGATTTACGGTTTTCATTTGTTTCTCTCATTTGTCTCTATCCACTTATCAATACCTATGAGTCATACTCAACATATGCATAAAAC
This sequence comes from Cicer yamashitae, assembly GCA_037974755.1. Classification (NCBI taxonomy): domain Eukaryota; kingdom Viridiplantae; phylum Streptophyta; class Magnoliopsida; order Fabales; family Fabaceae; genus Cicer; species Cicer yamashitae. The sequence continues at coordinate 2,937,413 of JBBPBQ010020322.1, read as the reverse complement.
CAGAGTGTTTAAGCCTTTGAATTGAGAAAATGAAATTCTCTCCCATATATTATTTATTATTTCTGTAGTTGTAGTATGCAGTTCTATTCTAGCAAACACCGAGAGAATCCTTACCTGTGAGAGGAAGGGGTCTCCAAATTAAATTTTCAAAAACTAATATGAAAAAAACAAAAAAATGGTGTATGTGCATATGAAATAATTAGATTGGCTATTTTACAACTTCACCATCCGTGTTTTGTACCAAATAGTGAACTCAGCTTATTTTCACCCTTTACAAAACTATCACATTGATTCTTGCACTCTGTGATTTAAATCATTTGTAACAAATAGTATCTCACATATGTAAAAAGTGTGTGAATACAAACTCTCCTTTTATGAATCTTCAAATCCAAACAAATTATTTCATCAATTTAAAAAAAAAAATGAGAATTGACCAATAAAAAAAGTTTTTGCCAGCAAAAAGTAGAATTGAGTGTTTTGTAAATTAGAATTTTGAGATAAAGGGTTTAAAATATTTATGCACAAAGAACAAATTCATCATACAATTAATATTAAAAAACAAAAAAAATCATTCATAACATGTGGTAGCGATGTTGGATAACTAATTACTATAAAAATCTAACCCTATGCTTTTTGGATTTGCTGCGATCATCATTTCCAGGCAATCACGCAGTCAACACCTCGATGATGGACATTGGATCGTTGATATGACGGTCTAGATTAAAATGCAGATTTTAATTTAAAAAAAAAAAAAACACTGAAATATCAAGATTAAGAATTGAGCCATCTGATCTTGATTCAGCAACTATGATGCGCTGAATGTGTGGGTTGCTGACTGATTGCAGCAAATCCAAATCCAAGTTTTTTGCTATTGCTCATTGACTGAAAGGCATGGACAGCGAGTTATAGGGACATTATTTGTGAATCCAATACTCAAACAGCTTTGCAAACTACATTTGAAGCCTCATCAATTTATCTTGGAACCAATCTATGATTAATAAAATTAATCAATCCAACATTTTGAACCATCTTATGTCAAGGGAATTAATAATTCAAACAATTCTTAAGGTTTATGAACATTGCAATGCTTTTTTCAAGCTTTCCACTATCTGACTCATTGATGGCCTCTCTTCAGCATTTTTCTTTAAGCAACTATCAGCCAACTTGGCAATTTTTCTAGCTGCATCAAGAGAATATTTGTTTGTGAGTCGAGGGTCCATTATCATGTTGAATCTGCTACTGTTAGCAGGATAGTTTTTAACCCAATCTATAAGCTTTTGTTCCACTTTTGGAAGACCTCTTTCCAATACTCTTCTTCCTGTGAGGATCTCATACAGTACCACACCAAAACTCCAAACGTCACTCTTTGATTTTAGATGACCTGTTTCAATATACTCTGGTGCTGCATAACCCCTCGTCCCTACTACCTGATAACAAAAATGAATTTTGGTGCACACATATTGTTAAAATGTTAATATCTTTTGAGAATATATAATGGTTGATTTGATTGATATTGCAGACAAATAGATAGTCAAAGTAATTTTTGAAAAACCAGACCATACTGGATGGTTCAACCATACACTGTTTTAACTAGATTATTTGATCGGTTTGATGGCCTCTTGGACCCGTTCAAGCAGTTTAAAGTAATGGAACCATAATTCAAAAGTCTCACCAATTCGATTTTTAATTTGATTTTTAAAGCATTGGTGAATCTAGTATCTAAAGTAGAATAGATAGTCCACCATGAAGTCAAAGTTGAATAGATAGTCCACCATGAAGTCAAACTTACCGCAGTAGAGACATGAGTCTGATCACCTGTTGGGCCCTCCCTAGCAAGACCAAAATCTGAGAGTTTGGGATGGAATTTCTTGTCCAACAACACATTTGAAGGTTTGAAATCTCGGTATATCACCTTCCCAATAAAAAAATAAAATAAAATGAAACAATTATAAGTCAAAGTAGGTGTTAAGTATTCAGATGGGCATTAAGAAAATTCAAAATCAGCAGAAACATTTTTATATGTCTTTCGTTTCCATTTTATTCTTCCCATTAGGCTAGTTGAATTAATAGATCTATATTTTATAGTATTATACATTTTCAACGATCAATATCATGTCTGCCATGTATGTTTCTTTAGTTCTACATGACAAACAAAATGATTTATAAAATATTCTAGGAGAAAGTGATCCCAAGAAATATATATAAAGTGGAATCAAATAGTCAATCTTTTAAGTACTATTGGTCAAAATGGTACTAGTCAAAGAGCAACACTAAAGAGAAGATTGTGAATGTTAGTTTATTAGTCTACAACTTATAATAATAAAAACTGAAGTGCGCATACACTAACCACTAGCCAAACAAATGTTAAATAGAGGTATAGTATTTTTTATTGAAGCACTCACACACACAGATACCAACACGTTAGCACATATAGTAATTTGAGAAAATAAATTAATCAAATGTAATCACATGAGTGGTGTCGTGTTGGAGCCAGACTTCGACAGATGTCAGACATCAGACACGCCTTTAATCAAAAGTGTTGGTTACCTGAATCTCCATTCCTTCATGTAGATACCGTAACCCTTGAGCAGCACCAATCATGATTTGCAATCTGATTTTCCAAGGCAAAGGAGGTAAAGAACGACTGAAAAGGTGATCTTCTAGACTTCTATTAGACATGAACTCATACACTAACAACCGTTTGATTCCTCTTTCATCATCTGCAGAACAGTACCCCAAAAGCTTAACCAAATTCGGGTGATTCACAATGCTGAGAAATTGAACTTCTGCTAGCCATTCTTTATGCCCCTTGTATATCAAGAAGAAAAAAAACAAACAAACATGAGAAAACTGTATAACACATTTCACACTTTAAATACAAGTATTGCTATAATTCAGAAACAACATAACACAATTGACACAGTAAATTCCATTTCCATTCCAAAGTACTTATATTGACATAAACTACAAAGGAACCACAAATATTATTAGTAGTACTTCATATTGCCACCTAGACCAATTTGTTGGGTCAGGAGGGATCCGGGTATATCACATCAGGCTAAATGCAAACACACAACTCGATTGGACACTACATATTTACCTAAAACTTTAAGGTATTAGATATATGAATCATCTTACTTATGTAACGCTCAACATCCACTTATCCAAGAGGAGACTCTTAGTTGCACTTGATACACTAACACAATCAAAACAATTGTATATTGTATTGAGATTTATATATAACAAACTTTGCAAGGGTACAATATGAAAGCTATTTCAACTTTTTTTTCTTTTGTAATGGCAAATGTTATTAATTACTATTATTAATATTGTTAGTATTTTGCTGAAAATAGATACCACACTCGATTTTCTTATTATTTAACTCTCTAACTCCCCCACCTTAGCTACCAAACAAACTATTTCAATTATTGCATTGCGAACCCGTGACATTGCAATTGTGTATGAGCTTCTGGTGTTAACTATACAATTTCATCTATAGACAAAGAAAAAATGAAAACATAAGAACCAGTGAAGCAAGCATGTATATATATGTGTGTGTGTATACCTGAAAGCCAAGTCTGTTGAGATTTTTTATGGCAACCGTAATTGGGTTACCTATTCCATTTTGACGAGTAATTGTTCCTCTATATACTTTCCCAAAACCCCCTTCTCCTATCTTCAACACCTTATTGAAACCATTTGTTGCATCTACGAGCTCTTGCAAAGTAAAATCTCTGAAATTGTGTTCCCTCTCTTTGTACAATTCTTTTATACTCCTTGGCGATGAATGCGCGCTATTAGACCCTTGATTTTTCTTCTTTCTAAGGTTTAAATTTAGGTCTGATTTTGATTTTTTATTGAAGAAAAAACACTTCATATTTCTAATCACAAACTAGACGAGAAAAACAGAGTTTGTAACCAGCGTTTATTGAAACTGGGAAAATGAATGGAAGTGGGAGAGAAATGGAAATTGTCGAATTTTGAAAGGGATTTGTTACGTAAAGTTAAAGAAAGACGTGTGGGACCCGCGTGAAAGTACAGAGAAAGAGAGTATTAACTTTAACTGGGAAAAAAGTTTAGTTTATGATGATAGATACAGAAGTGAGACCTTCAGATATAGTCATTTGAATGATTGACCCATTTTAAGAACTAGTATTTCGGTAGAGTAACGCATAAGATATAATGTCGATTCAATGCTTTTAATTTTGAAGGATAGATATTCGTCTTATGTTGTTTTATCCAACCTTAATCAATCATACAAGTTATACTATAAATTTCTACTTCTGTAATAACTTCTATGGTGTTAGAGTTTTGAATTGTTTTCAAATATTTGTTAACCATAAATTTTAGAGTTTGGTTTTAAGTATTAATTTTAATTGTGCTTTTAGTTTATTTATTTTATTATATACATAAAAATAGTCTTTATATTTTAAAATTAATTTTTTTTTTATCAATTATCATATTGTTATAGTTTTGCCCTCATCTCATATTTTTATTTAAAATATGGTGATTTTTAGTCTAAAAATAGTAAATTTTTGTACCTTCACAGCAATCATTTCTTTTCAAATCTCATATTTTTATTTAAAATATGGTGATTTTTAGTCTAAAAATCGTAAAATTTTGTATTTTCAAAGTAATCATTTCTTTTCAAATTAATAACAAAAATTATATGTAGACACTCCTACTTTTAAATGACACCTTAAGAGAGAAAGTGACTTTATATGTTGGTGAATTGATGAAAATAGGAAGATAGATAAATAAAAAGAGAAAATGAGGGCTGAATTAATATTGGAAATTAAAGGGTGTCTATGTATCGTTGTTGAATTTATAATTGGCTAAGATTAAATGAGTAATATCAATTGTTGATGAACAAATCAATGATTTATATTATATGCAAATGTATGACCAATTATAAATAATTAGGGTAAACTACAATTTTTGATTTTTAACTCAACAAACAATTCAAATTAGTTCTTAAATTATCCAAATGTCAATCAATTTAGTTTTCGACGTTATAACGGTCATGAACTATTTTGACAATAAATTGTATATTTTATGAATTTTTATGATAATAAAGTGTATATTTCAAAAACTATTTTCATGATTCAACGACGAATTTAAATTTTTTTTTTTAATTATAGACTAAAATGACAATGTCGTTTTCTTTCAAGAACTACAATTATAATTTATCATACATAATTATAATATTTATTTTTATTTATTTATTTTACCGATTTATCACTTTAAAAGAACTGAATTCTAATAAATACGATAAACGAATGATAAAAAAATTAATTTTAAAATAGTCGGATTGTTTTATAAATGTAAAATAGGGACAAAAATGCAATGAATTATAATGACTTTTCAAACATGGAATATGATTTAGTATCCCCACCACATGCTCTGTTGGGTCCCACTTTACACTTCAAGATATGGTATTGACTTTCAAACTTTTTACTGTTCGAATTGTATGCTCAACGCTTCTAGGAGGAAACCGATAGGGAAGTGTTTGAATACAGGAAAATCAAAGAAATACTACCTTTGCTTCATCATTTATTAGTTTATTAAAATAAATGTCCAATGTTAAGTTACAAATTAAGATAAGCTCATTCAAAATGTATTCTTACATTTGATTTTATTTTATTTATTTTGTCTCAGAAAACATTAATATTAACATTAAATTTTAATTCAATTACAATTTTTTTGACTAAATAATTAAATTATAGTTAAATTTTTTTTTACACATTTTATGATTAAATTGTTTAATTATGAATTATTACCATTGAGTAATATATAATGAAGGGTTTGATTTTAAATATTGTATTAGACAATTGTAAACAAAATAATATTAACATTAAATTGTTAGGTCAAATTGGAGCTCCATTATTATTTCCCACATGACTAAGAAAAATTGTGGAGCTTTTAATAGTAAATGTAAACTACGACGAAAAGACTTAAAAGTTCAAACTTTCAAGGCGCCATGAGTGCCCAATAGATAAATAATGAATGTATAAGGACCACATTTTAATATAAATAATTACTTGAAAAATATTTAAAATTCAAATGAATGTAGACATATTTTTAAAAGTAGACCTTAATTATTAAGACAATCACTTTAATGACATTGATTCGATAAAAGTAAGAAAAAAAATAATATATATTTTGTATTAAATCAACATTTAAGTCATTGTCTAATCCATAACAAATAAGAGAATAATAAAACTATTACATCTGTAAATTATATTCAATATGCATACAACTACCTAAACTTTAAATACCCTTAAAGGATTAAAAATATTATGGTGAATAAAACTTAAAGTAACTCTTCATCTTTATAATAACTATCTACTTCTTTATTTTTCACACTACTCAATTTGATATATGGACGAGTATTTACTTTAACACAATAAGATCATGCATATTTTAACAGAAAACACGAGAGTAGTGTAATTTAATCATCTCTCAAGCAAAGAGAATATAATTTACTCTTAATTAAATAAATGCAATTTAGCAACAAAAAAAAATTGGTTACTCATTCTATTATAAAATCAACGAAATGAATGTTATTTTTATTTATTTTACATATATTAAAAAATATCATTAAAAAAAATAGTATATAATTATTTTATTATTTATTGATGTTTCAACTCTATTATAAATTTATAAATAAATATAATGACTTCATAATGATGCTCAAAGTATTAATTTTATGCTGAAAGAATATCGTAGGAAATAAATTTTGTGAAAACAATAGTGTATCTGATATTTTCCCAACCCTTTAACCTAGAAACATGACCACGTTAGCGAGATCATCCTGAATATGATTCTAAATTATGATAGAGTTTAAATATATATATATATATAACCCAACTCTATAAAAGTGTTTACTCATTGACGAAGCTAATCTAATTTATATGAAGTGTGGTGGACAGTAATTTGATAAAAATTTAAATTCCGTTTCCGGGACTTGAACCCGGGTCTTTCGGGTGAGAGCCGAATATCCTGACCAACTAGACTACAACGGATTTGATATATAATCGTCCATACCGAAATATTAATAAACTAGTATTTGTCGCCAAAAATAAGCATTCATTAGGGTTTTCGTGATAACTAATTTTACCTGCAATCACAAGTCTGAGACTCAGTCACACACACAGCGGCACCACTTTCCATCGAGAAATCATGGTAAAGTTCCTCAACTACTACCATTCTTATCTTCTAATTTCGAACCAAATTTATTACATCGTCTAAAATTAGTTCGAAATATTGATAATTCTAGTTCTCGAGATAAATCTAACGGTGCAGAATGCTGTATAATTTTTTGTTTCTGTTTTTACATAATATAAAGAAATTTGATTCACTTTTCTCTGCTCTTTTATTCATTTTTTGCAGACTAAGAGAACGAAGAAGGCAGGGATTGTTGGAAAATATGGTAGGTTTTTGTAAATTTTTATGCTGATTTCGTTCTTGATAGGCTTCAATTATGTTTTTAAGCTTATTTGCGTTGGATAGGTTTTTTTATTTTTATTTTTTTATATAGGATTGGTTTTATGAATTTGTTGAAGCATGGTATAAGGGATTTGTTATTGATTATGTCATTTATGTTAAAATATAAAATATATGAATGTTTACTGGAAAAAAGTTGCTAACTTTATTCTATTTAGAGAGCAATATGCCAATATGAATATTTTATGGTGGCATTGTAGCTGTGTTTAGATTTTGGGCAAAGTTAGTGTGCTTGGCTTCTGGTGTTGTCAAATTGTCATCCCATTATGGCATGGAGGGTTTTGTCAAGGTTTTAAATTACAGTTGCGGTTACACTTCAAACTTTGATATTGTAGTAAAAAACAGACATGTGATGGATGCATTTGCAATTGCAGTTGTGTAGAGAACTCTAAAACCATTTTATCACGGCCGCATTTGCGGTTATGGACCGCAATTTAGAACCATAGGTTCTGTGTTAGTGTCAATAGGTTTCAATGCTATATTTATAACTTTTACGTTGGCTGCTATAATTCGCTATCTGCCAATGATAACAGTAGGCTTCTCCTGTTTTTTTAGCTGGTTCTTTTTGCTTGAAATATTTGAGAAAAGTTCTATTTTTAATCAAGAAATTTGGATTTAAAGTATTGGTCATTGAATTTCCATTTTGAGAAAACATTACTTTTCTTTGTTGAAATATATGATAAGCAATTTTCTCGCATTTCTTATGTTAGGTACCAGATATGGTGCTAGTCTACGGAAGCAGATTAAGAAGATGGAAGTTAGTCAACATAGCAAATTTTTCTGCGAGTTCTGTGGAAAGGTTGATCTTCTATGTTCTATAAATGCTGAATTGATCTTGTCTTTTTTGTTTTTTTATCACATTAAATACCAAACATGGGTTTTTAGTAGATTAAGTCAAAAGATCTAGGACCTGTTTGGATAAACAACTTAAATAAGCATTTATGTATAGGATACTTCTATAGTCAAAGAGAAAATATGGTCAAACTATTTTCATTTAAGCCATTTTCATAAACTATCATATAGAGCTTATTGTAGTTGGATGAAAACAATCAATGAACATGTCATAAGCTATTTAATGAGTTATCCCAACACATGTTGTCAAGTGCTTATGCTAATAGATAAACTCAAATAATATGTTCATAAGCCAATCCAAATGCAACTGTAGAGTCTAATGATGATGAGCTTATTTGTTGCAGTATGCCGTGAAAAGGAAGGCTGTAGGAATATGGGGATGCAAGGATTGTGGGAAAGTGAAAGCAGGGGGTGCCTACACTTTGAAGTAATACTTCTGCTTTCTGTATCCTTGTTTTTTTAACTTGAAATGTTTGGTTTCTTAATCTTATTGTTAAAGAGTCTGCTAACATTGTTGTTCGCTATTCTGACAGTACTGCAAGTGCTGTGACTGTGCGGAGCACCATCCGGAGGTTGAGGGAACAAACCGAGAGTTGAGCTTTTTAAAGGTTGATTTAACTTTTAAGATTTTGGTTAAATTTACTTGATAAATTACTAGTTTGTGTTCAGAGAGCTCTGTGTTGTTGGAATGCAATGTGAACCAAGTTTTTTGTTCTTATCAGCGAATACCATGATTTAATTGCTTGGGCCTGCTCTCTGTATTGGAGCACAATAGCTTCATGTTTTTATTTTGAACTTGGTGATTTTGCTTTGTTACACTTTTTTTTATACTCCTTGCAACCCATTTTTAGCTCTCTAAAATTGAATTCTGTATGAACAATCGACTTTTTGTTTTCGTGTGTTTCCATATGATTAGAGTGTGTTTCCTTATGAGCAAAGCTTATCACTGTAGTTTTGAAAACGTGTTCGTATGATCACATTTTCGTAGCACATTTCCGTAGTTGCTTCATCTGCAAAACTTAAGTCTACAATGAACAGTGACATATTACTAGTAGCTGCCGTGTTACCCCGAACGGTGACTGTTAACTTTAATGTTACTATCCTGTATTTTTTATAAGAGACAATTTTTTATAAGAGACAATTGAGTTATAATTTGATCAATAAAAATTGATTTATTTGGTTAGAATTTAATAGAATCAGTAAATTAACTTTCATTTTTGTTTTTATTGACAAATGTTTATATTGTTAGTAAATTAGTAATTTTTCTCCTTTGGTAGAGTTTGAATCCTGATCGTTTAATTTCTTCAATATCTTCAACTTTCAACCTTTAGCTCAAATCAGTTGACCTACTCAGTTTCCATTAATTGTCCCTTATTAACATAATGAAGTATTATAAACAATGATTGTTTTATTCATATCATCATAGTTCTTTCATCTTAATCAGAAAAGTGAGTTGCGGTTTTGATTGAGACGTTAGAAGCATTGTTGAAGGAGAGAAGGAGAGTGAAAGTGTGTGTCTGTGGCTAAGTCGGTGTTTAGATTGATGGAATATGGTGGGGCGAAATGAAATAGAGTGGTATAGAGTCAAATTTTATTGTTTGATTTTGTACAAAATAAATGGAGTAGAATTAAATTTTTTCCTTCAATTTTAGGTGTATGCAATGGAACGGAACCTATCAATAATATAATGACTATTGTATCCATATTTTCTATTTTACGTTATTTTCTTTCTTCTTATTTTCTGCTACTACACGTCGGGTTTCTTCTCGTTTCTTAGGTCCGTTGTGTTCTTCTCTTGCAACAAGTGGTTTTAAATATGTTTTTGTTTCTTTTATATTGCCTTTTCTTGTTATTAAAATGGAAAAAGGAAATCCCAAAACGAAAGTAGATTAGTGAGAGGACGCAGAAGCAGATAGAGGGCCACAATGCAAAATTATTTCTTTTTGAAGAAAAAAGAAAAACAATGGAATAAACTATAAAATTTTAATTATCTTATATAAAAAATTAGGAAGAAAAGATGATGCTCTAGATCAAGATAACAAATATCTCAAATATAATCAATTTTAATTCTATACAAGTATTTTTCAAATAAGATAAAAATAAAAATAAAAGATATAAATCATTGTATTTTGTCTACTTTTCAAACAATGGATAAGAAATTTATTTCTTTCGGTAGTAAAATATTCAAACCATGTCATAAAATCTTTATTTCTTTTTGTTCCATTCGTTTCACTATGTTTCTTATAAAATATTCAAACAAAATCTAAGAATCGTTAGTTTGATTCAACAGAAGAAAGTAGAGAAGAGGAATTTTAATAAAAAAAGAGGAAATTTTTAATTAAATATATATTTAATTCACAAGAGGAGAAGAGTGATTATAAAACTAATTTAATTTTTTATCCCTATAATTTTACTATACTCTTATATGTTAAAACTATTTATTTCATAATTATAATGCATAATCACGAATATACACCAAACAATATACTCCATAAACAGAAAATTCCACAAATAATCAAACACAAGTTCTAACCAAATATTTAGTGTTCAAAAGTATTAGTGTAATATAAAAAGTCAATAAACCATAAAAGAGTCCCCAGTTAAAGTGCACGCAACCAAGCTAATGACCATTTATATAATCAATGATTTGCGTTCTTCAACGTACATCGGAGAATTATAATGAGTTTGTCAACATATTCCATCTCAAGAGCAATAGTTCTTAGAAAATGAATTTGTGTCACTTCCACATTCCTTTATAATTTTTTTTTCATCCCTAGTTATATCCCCAGTTCCCACTCAAGAAGAAAAACATGTACTATAAATTCCAAATAAAGAAATTGATAAAAAAAAAAAAAAGGAAAACATTTACTACAATACAGAAAATACGAAGAGAGAACATAAAAAGATAAAATCTTATAAGATGACATTGTAAATGATTTTTACGATATCAAGGGTTAAGATCCGTGTAGGCCGCAATATCAAACTTAATATTAAAAAACATGATAATGTTTTTCCTCATTTGTATTACAAAATTTATCATTGAATTAAAAGTTATAATAACATTAATCATGACTACAAAATTTTAATTTAATATAAAACTATTTAATATATCATTAATATACTTCAAAATTAACACTAAAATTTTATTATACAAACCAATAGTGAAATTTATAAGATATGGATGTACGGTTAATAATTATCAGAAATGTCATAAGATTAAGTTTTGACACCATGGTCTAAAATTAACATTAGAATGATTTCATATTTAAAAAATTATGATTGCAATTATATATTAATATACAAAAATAAATATAGGTGCTTATATGTCGGGCAAGGTGGGTACCAGAGTATATGTACCGACGTATATCACCACTCCTTTTAACGAGTCATTGTCTATGCCTGTATCCATCCGTATCTAAGGTGCAGGATTTGGTAGTTTCTTTACCCCCCGCACTTCTAAAAACAAACGTGTTCGAAAGTATATTTTCATACAGGAAAAACTAAGATTTTGTGGCCAAAAAACTTTTCCCTCAAGTATATTTCCAAAATACATGTGGAGGTGAGAAATGATGTAGGATTGTCCCTATCCAATGTGAATATTTTTGGCAAGTACCAAATAGGTATGGTTCATTCGTCGTCCTTAAGAGAGACTCAACAAAAGTACATATAGAAAAGAAAAATGTAGGACACCTATCAAGCACACACATACCAGAGATAAGAAAATTTCTATCCTTCCACATATAGAGCATACAAATCAACTAGCATAGAGTGAGAGGATTCACAATTCATAAAGCACACGTTGAAAGTGAGGCAAAATGTATTCATGTTCTATATCATTCAACTTTTAGATGGACAGTCTTAACATTATAGCACTTGAATTATATAAAATGTGTGAACCCACCGGAGTCCAATCCACAAATTCAAACGCTGCGTTAATGCGGGAGGGGAGGAAATGGAATAAAACAATATAAAATAACAGCGCATCTGTTATCTGAGACAATCATAAACAACATTAAGTAAAACTAATAGCAAGAATACAATTTGCTATAAGCAATTAAGAGTGCACCGAAGTACCTAAGCACTTTCTCATAGAACTTGAAGCTTAGGGAAGTTCCAAGCCAAAATCGAAACTTTGCATAACATCTCTTCAATGTTCTTTACAACACAGCTCCTGAAACATAAACCAGAGGTTCTAGATTGTACCGATTTGAAAAGCTTATGATATTGTAAACAGTGCTAAGAAATAGTTAACGAGACGTAGGCAAACCCTTACTTTCAACTACAACTTCATGGCTTGTGGAGTTTGAATCCAAAAACTCTCGGAACATAGTTCTGTGATGGTTTCTGTGGCTTCAGTTGTCCATAAGTCATCAGGAAAAGGTGAGGGAATGTAGTACCAAAATAAGCTCCATCAATGTCTAGAACGGACTCAAGGAAATTTCAGAAGTATGGGATATCATGTGTGCCACCATAAATTTAAGCCACACATTTAATAGTTAATAGAGCAGTTATGATCCCCCAAAAAAATATTAGGTCAAACGTTGCAAATAGGAAACAAAAGATCAGTACCGATATGGTAAGTGTCTTAGAATTTGGGAACTCTCAACAAGGTAAATTGCCTAAATACCAAAATCTTAAAGAAATACACCAAAACAGTGGTGGAGCTTAGATGATTGTTAGGGTGTATGTATGTGTGTCTATATATATATATTTCACCATTATTTTATAAGTCATATGTAGGACCAGTGCTAAGTTCAATTATTTTTTATCTGTTGTACGGGGTTCGACTCTGGCCAACAACATTTATTCAAAAAAATATATACAATGAAAATGCAAAATATTACAATGCGAGAATTGATCTCGCGTCATTCTACTCGCAAATGCGAGCTTTGACACTGGACCATTGAAACCATATTTATTGCTAGTAGAAAATTTAATATATATATATACTATAACAATAATAATACAAAATGTGTATATAACTAATTACCTATTAAGAATGAAAAAAATTGGGGGAACCATGGCTCCCTGTCCCTTTAAAGATCCAACACTGACCACAAACTACTTAATTGACAGTTCACAGTTAGAAGATCAAAATATGAATATAAAAGTAAATTTCTGAGACATGTCAATGCATAATCAACCAAAAACACACATCATTGAATAATAAAAATAAGGATACTGCCTTGATACTTGGACCGAGGATAGTAAATGTCTTCACACCTCGGGCAATATATCTTCACAGTACTCGACCTGGGAATGTCCGACTGACCAACTGGAAGGCAAGGTTGTCCAGAGCAGTAAACTCTTGGGCATCTGCCGAAATCATAATTCTTGTACTTGTCCAGCTGCAGAAATTCCAATATCATTATTGATACCAACTTTGGTTACAGTAAAGCAATAACACAGAAGTAATTAATGACAGAAATTTCCTACCATGGCAGCCATTCCTTTGCTGGTCAAAATATAACGGGCATGAATCATACCATAAAGCATCTCCGCTGCCGATTCAATCAACTCATTTTGTTCCTCGGTAAACATGTCACCTACATATTCCGACCAATTCAAATTACACTTCAGACAAAAAGAAATACAGAATCGCAACAAGAAACCCTATCATCACTGTTATTTAAGACTTCAACAAAATAAACACAAGCGTACCATGGGAGGACTCAACATCCAAAATTAAATCAAGAGCATAATCATAATAAGGCACTTGACTGCTCAATCCACACAGGTTGAAGTCGTCTTGGATGTAATCATCGTCAACCTCACAAAAGAATTCATTTCCTCTCAAATTGCAAAACCACGAAATCCAAGATGTATCATCTCCGTCGGATCCACTTACATCAGACTCTTCGCTATCCGTTTCAGATTCCTCTGCAGCCAATGCATCTAATAAGAGGTTAGCTCATTAATTCAATTAAATTTAAGATATATTACACATTCACACTTCACCTCATTGTAGTCCATCGTAAATCACACAAAATAACAATTTGTTTAAATTCAGCTACACAATAGTGCTTTACCTCCGCTATAGCCACTATTTGACAAAATTTTGAACTAAAAGGCGTAACATGAATCAATTGTGATTTGTTCAAGTTTTGCGACACTATAGCGTGTTTGCGTTATAATGCCATTAAGACCACTATTTAACAACAATGCTTCAACTCTCTAAAATTTTAGTCCAAATCGATTTCGGAGTTCAATACTTAAATTTTACCTTAATTAAAAATATATAAAAAAAATATATGGAAAAAAAAAACAGAAATGTGAATTTGAATCCCTAAGCTAGTCATAGATTGCATAATAGTGTAAAGTGAAACTATTAGTAGTTATTAGCATGAACAAATAAATCACCTAAAGCAAAGTAATAATAATATAATTAAAGAGCGAAAAAATAAATTTAAAAATTTGTTAAGCGTAGTAATTGAATGGAATAATTTAAACGAACGGCATTGAAAAAGAGATCAGATCGAAAATTCACCATCGGAAGCGTTTGAATTTTTAGGGATAGTGGCGGAGGCGGAGCGAGGGTCCCTATGATCTTTAGCGGTTAAGAGCGAAGAGGATGAGGACCTATCTTTGCCGTTGATTGTCCTAGATGTGGACGGTGAGGATCGTTCGAGTTGTTTGTCGAGGACGTCGTTGATTCGTTTCCGATCAACGGAAGCAACCTCGGCTTTGGATCCAACGCTTCCACGTTCTCTGTACATAATAACAAACTCTTTTTTCTTTGCTTCGTTTTTTCGTTTGCTATATATTTTCTGGGATTCGTTTTTTTTTTTTTTAACCAATCATGATAATGATGGTGTTGTAGTTTTGGTTGAAGGAGCTAGGGTTTTGAGTTTCAGTTTTTTTTTTGTTTTTTGAGGTGACGATGCAAATTACAATTTCGATTTACAGACACACAAGACACAACACAATGATTCCAATTCTTTCTATTCTATTCATTCATGACAAATTATTATTTATTTTTTTCATTTTTTTAAAAGAATTTTTTTTTCCACGTTTAGTGCTTTTGTTTCGGGTAAGATATTTTTATTTTAAGGTTTTTCGGTTTTATCGCTTTCATTTTATTTATTTATTTTTTTAGTAGACCAAGTAGAGGGTTAGAAATTGGAAGCGGTGCAATTGTAAGCTCAGTTAATATTAATGCATGACAAGTTCAACGGTAAAAAATAATAAAGTATGTATTAATATAATGAACATTTTGATTAATATTTTTTTTAATTTATCCACGTCAATATTATTATAATATTTATTAAAATTGACTAAATTAAGAGTTTCTATATATTTATTTATTCAATTTTAATTTTAATAATTAAATAAATTTTTTATATAATTAAAATCATAACAAAAAATATTATTTAAAAATAGACCAAAAAATTAAAACTAAAATTTATAGAGCATATTAAGTAACATAAATTATACGATGAGATTGTTATATATATATATATATATATATATAT
>JBBPBQ010020322.1:2881527-2921466 GCA_037974755.1 Cicer yamashitae | reverse complement strand
TTCTTTTAATTCAAAAACAATGTGAAGTAGTAGAAATAATTTTAAAGTCTTGTTAAATATTGATTAATCTAAGTTTAATCGAGAAAGAGTTTTAAAATCACGCTAGACGTTGATTAACTTAGATAGGTGAAATTCTTGGATATTTACTATTTTTTTGAGAAAATAGTAAATAAATATTAAAATTCATCAATTATTTTTGTGAATTCCTTTATTATAATAATTAATTTAACTTCAAAAATGTAACATACCTAATTTGTATTTATTTAAAAAAATTGATTTGTCACAAAATAAATATTGAGAGTTATTTTTAATGTGATTCAATTCTTTTAAACACAATATATTCACTTCAACTTCTCTTTTAATTCAACATAATGTGATGTGGGAGATATTCGAACATTAATCAACCCAAATTGATAACCTTCATGAATATACTTTTTTCTAGAGTTGTAAAAAATATATGATAAGTGTGACCGGATAAACAGAAATTAGTTAGATATCTTGTTGACATTAATTATCTTTTTAATTTAACCCAAAATAACTATATGTTTCAAATTAAAAGTTATACATATTGCCATTAATAATTATTACTGTGAATATCTTTATTATTAATTGTTTTCTCCAAAAATATATAGCATACCTAATGTAAAGTTATTTTATGTTTGATTTTTGGTAATCATTTCATAATTATATATTTAATATTGCAATTTTGAGATTTAGATTCTCAAGTTACATTACATGATCACATGAAGAGAGAGAAAAAAAATTTAAGTAATGTTCAACCTCATTTGATACCGAGATAACAAAAAACTATTAATTCATTAATTCGAAGTTTCCCAGAGTATACAATTTTTTTAAAATAATCAATATTAATAATAAATTGAGTATATAATCTGTTAGTGCTGTGAAGAACAGATAGATAATAAAAACTATTAGTGTTGTGAAGAGCATCAGTAAGATTGAAGTATAAATTGATTAATAATCTACTTAACTCAATATTAGCTGCCATTAAGGATCAACGGACAAAAACGCAAAGAATCGGATAATAATGGAAATGGAAGGGACAACGTAGGAACAACAGAGAGAGCATAGAAGGCAACAAAGTGGCAAATTTGTGCAGTCAACAGGGGAGAATGGCGAAAGAGAGGTCAAGTTTTTCGATGTAGCAGGTATACTATTAAACATGCCGGAAATGCCTATGTAATGGTGAAAAAAAGTTGTGCTTTATATACCACTTACCTCAGTTTTGCACATTAGATGGAGCAATCAACTCCACATTTCTACTAAAACAAATGTTTTCATTTTCCCAGTTACTAGGAAAAAATTATCAGCTACGAATAACCGATTTCTTTAAATTGTTATGGTTAAAAGAAGGGATATAAAAATGTTGAAATAAATTTTGTTTTGTTTGCCTGATATAAAGTGTTGTCCAATATACCACCTGATGAAAAACATTTTTTTTCCTGAACACTATTTTGCAGTTCATTGAAATGGAAAATTCAAAACTGTAAAATTCAAAACTATATTCCAACTAAACAATGACATAAATTTACTACAGATTTCCGGTAAGATGTGGAAGCAATTCCCAACACTAACATAAGGTACCCATCCTATCCCAAAAGTTGTCCCTTGCTTCCTAGATTGAATTCTTTAAATAACAGTTAAGGTTCCAAATTTTTCACAACAGCTCCAGATGACTAGTTATTACATCCGGGCAAGACTGAGCTTGCAGAAGCTCCAAACGGTGGAAAGGTGGAGCAAACTGCAATATGTAATCTTCATCTGAAACCAACAAATCAACACATCAATTAACAGAGGCAAAAATGAAATTATTTGGTCCCAAATATGAAATTAGCGGAGGAGCTGCTGCAATATTTCACCATCCTATCTAAATGTCTGTGCATCAACCAAACAAAAAACAAATGGGGTCTAATAATACTCACTTTCTTTGACTGTTCCATAAAGCCAGCATAATACCTCATCCGCAAACGCCAGACAGACTCCACCCTGCAAACAAATTGTCAAAAATCAGAAGAAAAGAGTGTTAAAATTATAAATAAAATTTTAAGATATTTTGTGCACTAAGAGGGTGATATGTAATGATCCTTAATTAACTATATGATGATTGATTGCATACATAAGCACATGATTATGTAGATAGACTCCTTCATGTTCGACAAGGAAATAACATCTGGAGCATCCTAAATTATAGACTCACATGACCACCAGGAGACTAATATCAATTTAAATTAACCATGGAAATATGCAACCAACACAGAGTAGCCACCATACACCTTAGAGAATTTAGATGTACCTGCCAGTAGTTCTTCATTTTCACTCTCTGTGTGATATCTTTGGTTCTAAGCATTTCTGTCCGAACAAGACGACCTGCATCATCCCTGTATAACAGCAACGACATGTTAGTATGCACATTAGAAGTATTATTTTTCATTGTAAGATATACAAAATGGAAGAGAACTATTATGATTCAAATTCAATAAGATGAAACAGATTTTGCCAAAACTACTTATAGCATGTAATTTTTCAGCATAATACTAAGAAAGATCACTGATAATGATATAAAACATTACCTAAATCCTATAAGAATATATGGAACACCCGCCAGGAATGACTGGATCTGCAAGCAAGAACAGAGGTCTTGACGAAGTCATGTCATGAAAATGGAAAAGGAACGCTTGGAATGAAAAGCATAAAAAAATAGATAAGATAGAGGATGTACCCAAAACTTTAGCAGTTTCTCTCTCTCAAATTTTTCCTCATTACGGTAATTCAACTGCATCATAAAAAATGATAAACTTATACCATTAAGTCAATATAAAATAATTTTAAAATAAAAATAAAATCTGGGATTATAAAACTATACACAACGCCTGTGGGACTATGTCAACCTCGTAACTTGTCTTTAACTCCACATATAATCTCTTTCCATCATTAGTTGTATCACAGCAATCCATCTCAGCACCCATCAAAATACGGTGAGCCCCCAATTTTGTCTTAATCACAGAACAAAATTCAACATTGGCATCAACATGATGTATCCCCTCTCCATCAGCTCTGCTAGGATCTTCAGTGGCAAGACTCTCAAAAGAGAAACCCAGATAACATCTAATTGTGAAATACAAAAATTTTAAGCCTGGTCCAATCATAAAGTTCAAAAATGAAAGCATAATGTGGGAAGAAATCCCTAATTTGTCCAACAGTTAAGCGGAAGAAAGTAAAAACAAGACATCATTTTAAAAATAAAACGTTGTCTTTTATACTTTCTTGCTCTTTCTTTTACAAAATTACATTTTTTTATTGCATTAGTATTATATATTGTTAATATCTTCCCCAACCAATTAACTTGAATTTTTCGGCTTGGGTTAAATACAAAGCACCATATCAAACTGTGACGAGTAAACAGATTGTGTACTGCAGAAACCTGACAATTCAATTAGCTTGATACCAAATACTTTCCCGGAGCAAGAAGCTATTTCCCTAACAACAACCCCAATCTTGTTATATTGGTTACATTCCTTTTAGCATGCACAAACATACCCATATTTTTGCATTTTGATTTACATGGCTAGGCCTAAAAAAAAGATATAAAATATAAGCCTTGTACCTCCTGCGATCTAAATCACTCTGTGGTCTTTCTGGTAACTTGTGCACATCAAGATAAACAACACCATTCCTTTTGTGTACTCCCATTTCCCAAGGCTCATGACGAATATATGCTGTTGCCAGTATCTGTAAAAACAGGATTATTTAACTCATACCAATCACGCTTATCATTTACATACAGCTTTTAACTAATACGATCGTCGCTGCTTAGTTCAAAAATTTCTAAAAAAGAATTACATATTAAGATTCGGACCTAAGAGAAAACACAATTCAAAATGAATAATATTACCTTGTTAAGATTGTTGCGGTAGGTCTGCAAAGGATAAAAAAGAAGATTAACATATAACCATCAATAATTAAATTAGCAGTGTCTTAAAATATTATGAAAAATTAGATCATGATATATGCCATACCACAAAATGAATGTTTTGAAGAGGGATATTTTTATCTCTTATGCAAGCAAGAAGATCACCAAATCCCTCCGAACCTAAGTCTGTGTTAGGAATTAGGTATTAACAAAAAAAGGAAAGGGATTACTAACAAAATTGGAAGCATACATCACTTCTCATAAACTAATTTTCGACATTGCATTTCAGAAAAATTTAAATTCAAAAGCCAGCAGTTTATTTATAAATAAACAACATACCTTTTTTGGGAATGTATGTATCATAACCTTCATTCAAATCCGCTCCCACATCTTCAGTGATATGGCGCTTAAAAAGTCTCTGAATAAACAGAATAGAGGAAGCACTTAAATAAACATAATATCATCACAATATTGCAAACCGGACCAAATTTAAAGAATAAAAATTCTCATTAGTCCAACTAGCTTACCAAGCTACGATCATCAAAATAAACTTCCCCACCTTCTACACGGCTATAGCACGCAATTTCATGAGGCTATCAGAATAATCAAGAAAACATAATCAGAACAGATACTCTGGAAGGGCAATTTAATAGTTATGGATGTCTTAAAATAATCACGACAGTTGAAAAAGGACCATTCTCCTATGTAGTCAATGCTGGATAGCATAGCGATGGGACTTACCCCAAAACACTATAGCGGTACCGCCGATAACAGAATGGCCACTACGTCAAAGTTTGGGGACGATAAATGATAAGAGATATTTATACCATAAACATGTAAAAGCTCATAAATAGAACAATACTTAAAATTAAAGACATATTCATAACTAATAATCAGTTCATTTTAACCAATATTCAAACTCTACGAAACAAATAATTTTTAGGGTCAAATGTCCACAAAATTTAAAAAAATAAAACAGAGGGAAAGGCTAAAAGATGAGTGCATATTCGATTTTCACAGGAACTTCATTATAGCAACTGTATCAGCCACTATTTGTCTATTATTTGGCCACAACAGCAGATACTCAAAACACAATGCAGCAAGGTTTCACGTGGTGCCTAAAGGCCACTTCGCAAAGCCGCACCTATGGTGGCTATTGACTACAAAACCATCATCAATATTCAAGTCAAACAGAATCATTATTCATTTTTATTTCCACACCAGTTTAACATAATGTAGAAACCTAAAAATGGAGATACAAAACAATTTCTTGAATTCCTGAAGCAAATTGAAAATTAAATTGCTTGATGAAGCAGTAGTAAAATACACAAAAAAAAAATAAATAACATTTCCCTACCTCTTGAAAAGCAATGGACTTTCTTGACAAAGTTTCTTCACTCTTCGTAAGCTTCATCTCAGAGACAAATCGTTCGTCATGGCGACCATTCTGAAACCTATTACCATACCCAAAATTCTGCCTCTGAGGATAAGGTCCAGGACGCGGAAGAATACCAGCTCCTCTATCATTATGATGCCCTTTCTGCCAACGACCACGTCCAAAACCTCCTCTCCCTGGGTTGTGGTTGTTCATATTCCGGATGGCAGGCAATACTGCCAGAGAAAACCACATCTTGCCATAAAAAACGAATCAAGGAAACAAAATCAACAATATAATTTTCTTTAACTCATTAAAATCTTTCAACTGCTACAACAATTGTGAAACACCACGGCACGAAACGAGACAAGGGCCCAATCTAATCTATAGGCGACTAAGAAGAGCGCAATAGTCAGCCATCCCTCAGACCGTTGATTAATCATTAAAAAAATAATTATAGAAATTAACCATGCTTATTTTTTAATCATATCCACCATCAATTTTTTTATTATAATAATGCAACGACTAACGTACACCATATAGGAAACACTAGTAATCCTTCTTATTATGTCCTAATTACTTGTATATAAAGTGAAGTATTATTGGCACAAGAAATTCCATCCCCATAATTTACTATGTTGTTTGAGTGTTGCCACTTGCCAGGCATAGTCCTCCATCTTCTTATACTAGATGTTTATTATAACATAATAACAAACTTGTAAGTTGTTTCGTACTTTCATATTATACCATCAACAACACTACAACTACTAGCACCGCCATTTCTGATCAAAGGTGTGTCTGGTGTCTTATGCTGGCACGGCACCAAAACCTTTATTAGATTCAATTAATTTATTTTCTCAAATTATTATAAGTGCCTATGTGTCGGTGTCATATCTGGTACCTAAGACAGTATCACTATCGGTGCTTCATAGACACTAACACACCCTGTTTCTTTACTAATAACACTACAAAAGCTTAATAATAATCTATCAAAGTAATAAGATAATAGCAATTGTTAGCATTTAGCAATAAATGAAGAAAATTAGTAGTATAAATGAAAAGAGTGAGAATTTATTACCAGGAATAGGGTGAGGACTTTTAGCGAGGGTTTTGCAGTAATCTTCATTCTCAGAACCAAATAGATCTCTATCATCATGATCATCACGATGGTGAGAATCAGGCTTATTACTACTATCTACGACATCACCGTTTTCTTCGTCATCATCTCTGCCGCTGGTGACGCTTCCGGTACCGGAAGATGAATCGGCAGAACCTTTACTAGCGTTGGAGGAAGAAGCGGAAGAAGATGATGAAGAGGAAGATGAAGCGGCGGAGGAAGAAGAAGAATGGGAAGAAGAGTGGGTCCCATCTTTTTCGTTGTCGGAATCTTCGCCGAAAAGGTCCTTCTCCGTGAAATCCATTACTGTCTCATCTAACTTTTTTCTCCTTCTTTTTTTTGGTGATGATGATGCTGCTGCACTGTATGGTTGTATACTTCAGCGTTTTCTATTTTATTCTCCTGCTTTTTCTTCTCTCTTTTATATGTTGGGCTCTTTTTAAGCTCCAGGCCCATTTAGGTCCATTAAGTAGGCCCATTTTAGCTCCATTCTGTAACCTCGGGGAATTATTACTCTAGCAGACATTTTTTTCGAGATACACTCCATGCAAATGAAAGTACCAATGTCACTTAAATGCGTCTTGCTTTGAAGAGAAAAAATTGCTAATATGACTTCAGTAATTCCACACAATCATTTCCTTGGTAACCGAAAAGTCTTTTTTCCCTTTATCTCAAAATAAATAGCATAAGGTTAACCTCAATAATATTTATGTTGGATACTATCCAGAATCCGAATCTCATATCTTTAAATTGTATGTTATTTTTTTTATCATTTGATCTAAACAAAAAAAAATGATATAATTGTGTATTTTATACAATTTTAGAAACAAAAAAAAGTGTCATTAAATATAAACACTCATTTAACTTAAGATTTAATTGGTGTATATTAGTGTAAACCATTTTTTTTTATTGAATCAATCATTGGGTGGGAAGATCAATGGTAGTTATTAGATGTTATTAATATTACTAATTTTTTTGAAATATGAAAAGTCAAATACAATACACTCAAATATAATGTTTTATTTTAGGAAAATAAACAAATAAAATGAAGTGGAGAATAATACATTTACTAAATTATCTTTATAAATTATTATTATATTCAAAATTACCATTAACGCAAGTTGAAAGATAGTGAATTGAGAGTGTTGCATAGAGTATTAATTAAATGATATAATTGATTCACAAAAATTTGAGGACACAAATGGAAAACATAATAATATTGCATTAAAAATTTCATTTATTAAGGGACAAATTTATTTTACAAAAGAATAACTCATTGTAAGATGAAAGGAGTATTAGATTACAAAATTATCAATTATTCGAACTTAAGTGGTTGATGAGTTTTATTTAAAGACAATTCTTGTTTAAGATAATTCGAATTCGAATCCTAGTAGAACGATTGTTGATAATAATTTACTTATTAATCGAATTTCATATTAACACAATATTTTTCTCTTGAGAAACAAAAGAGCAACCCCAAAAGAAAATATATAATAATTAATGTGTGACTACTTGATAATAGATAGAGAAGAAGTCGGTGTTCTTTGATCTTCCATATTGGTTTAGTCTTGATATAAGACTCTTGACACAAGACAAAGCATTTATTTATATCATGCATTTGGAGAAAAATTTATGTAATAGTGTAATGTGAACACTTTTCAGCAAAGTACTGTTTGAATTGAATGTTCTTTTAGATCCAAATGAAAATAAGAGAAGAGTTGTTTGAACAACCAAGAAGTAACAAAACATATTTGTCATCAGCATGTCATACATGGCCACACTTTGAAGCAATAACTACTACCGGTGATTATTCATGGAACCTTGCCCAAAACAAATGTAAAAATAATGTTGTTTCATGACGCTAAATTAACATATTTTGAACATTATTACATTGTATTTTTTGTTACTAAAATCGATGTTAAAAGTTTTAAAAAGTTGAAGTGTTCTTTCTACATTAGTCATATTTGTTTTTCTTCATTGCTAATCTATGAATTAAAAACATTGCTAATGTTATTAGTTACCATGAAATGATACCGTTGCTTGTTTCATTTGCTACAATTTATTATAAAGAAATGCTAATAATTGTAGAAAAAAAAATCTTGTTAGTTGTATAATTTATATTTTAAAATTATAAAAAATGAGATTTTGTACTCAAAACTTATTTTGGTTAACAAATCTCATTAGGGTATTTATTAGCATGAACCTTCTTTATATTACATTCACTTTTTCTATTCATGTTTTACTTTTACTTTTTCTATTCATGTTTTACTTTTACTTTGTATATGTATTACATGAATATACATTTTCGATTCAAGAATCATAGTCTAAAAATGATGTTAAAGACGTAAAAACTATAGTGACAATTGACTTTAATTTTTATTGTCTCTCATGTGCTCTTCAAAAGGGTTGCGAGTTTAATTTTCACTGTCAGTAAAATATTCATAATATTAACAATACTAATTATTATTACAATTGGCCATTACAAAAAAATAAATAAATAAACAATTTCAAGTTTTATTTTGACCACCTATGAATAACATTAACAGTTCAATAACTCCCACGTTTGTTTCATATTTTAACCATTCTTTACATGCCTTTATTCTATTTTTTTAATAACAAAATCTCTATAATGGTGTTATTACAACTAGGAACAGTTCTTGAACATAAAAAGGTAGAGAGAAAAAGAAGCTAAAGCCTCAATAGTTGTTGGATAACAAACAATCCATTTCTATTTCATGCAATCTGATTACGATTTTAAAAGTAAGTTAATATTCTACAACAATCACAATCACTATTTCATTGACATGAAAGCTGACACAACATTTAAATGAGATCAACATGATTTATGATTTATGATTTACCAATATAAGCTAACTATTTTAATGTATCTATTGCTATATTTCCCACTCATATATTAAACAAAAACAAAAGAAAAATCCCGATTTTTAGTAATAAATTAATGTGTAACCAAAAATGTATGTTTTCACTCAGCAATGTCATCATCCACCTTCGAGTTAAATACAAAACTGGGAAAAGTTGTTGTTATATCCCTGCATTAATTCAAATCAATCAATTAATTATATAATATTTACAACATCTGAATGAAAATGATTCAAATAACAATTTTATACACATACCTTAGGTAGGGCAGTGTCATGATTTTTAGCAGTGATGGATTTTCAGTAACAAAATTTTGCCA
Source organism: Cicer yamashitae (assembly GCA_037974755.1). NCBI lineage: Eukaryota > Viridiplantae > Streptophyta > Magnoliopsida > Fabales > Fabaceae > Cicer > Cicer yamashitae. The sequence goes on along the minus strand of JBBPBQ010020322.1, from coordinate 2,911,847 downwards.
CTCAGATTTGTCTATTTTTCCATCTTGATTTGGGTCAGCATCCAAGAAAGTCTAGTATCATCAAAATAAAATGTCAACATTTTATCCTTTTAATTTTGGGGATAATTAATGGATGCATGAATGAGACAAAACAGCATAGCATAAGGTATTTCTAATTACATTGTTATCTAATACTACTTTATATTATATTTGAGTTTTACAAACATAACTCACCTTTTGAATAATTGTTTCTATCATGTCTTCACTTAACTTAATTTCAGATTCACATAGAAGTGCATTTATCATTTGCTTGACCTGTAAGAAGTAACCAAATGCACTTACAAGTGTTAGAATAGACGATTAGTATAGATAATAATATAAAAGTTATGTATCTAATTAAAAATTTAGTTCAGATACTTAAACTTTTCAACTATCATTTTTATTTATATTTTATTTTGGAGATAGTATCACAATGAATGTCGCAACAAAAGATATATTAACAAGAACTTCACAAATTGCAAAGAATATAATGAAATTATCACATATGGAAAAAGGCATATCCATATAAATCAAACACTTCAATTAGCATCTTACCTCATGGCGCTCTATAAAACCTGTATTGTCCAGATCATAGAGTCTAAATGAAACTGCAAGAAAATAAAAAACCCAACCATGTTACAAAATGAAATCAAGGACAAACCCACAAGACAAATTGAGATTTGCTTTCTGAAAAATGAACAATACTCTTTAAAGAGTAAAGTATCAATCTCTATCCTCAATTAAAAAATTAATGATTTATATTCTAACATATAAGTGATTTGTTATGTATGAGAACGTAATGTCAAACACTGATTTTTATTTGTTCACATGTGTTTGATATCAAATATATTTTTGATAAACTTTTATTATATAAATGTAGAAACTAATTCATCGATATTAAAATTTATTTAAGTGGTTGATCTTTATTATAGTATATTTTTTTTCACGTGCATTGTCTAAATATCAAACTTTTTAATTAAATAATTAAGAAATACAAACATGTATCATTTATGTCACACTGAATATATATATATATATATATATATACACACGAGATCAAATATATAAATATTTTACTATGTGAAGTGAATTGCTCAATTTAAATTGAAATGAGGTGAATGTCTAATAAATTGAGTATTCAATCTTCAACTTACAATCTATCTTGACTTCTTGTGGTGCATTTGGGTGGAAGACATTGAGTGCTCTCACAAAGTCACCAAAGTCAATTACTCCTTTTCCCTTCACGTCAAATAGATCAAAGATCTGCACGTACAAATTAAGATTTTGATGTCAATAGCAACTTTCATTAAATAAAAAAGGGTATTAATGTTTATACACAAAAAAGAAACATGTTTGTTAATGTACAACAAATGCTAATTAGTTCACAATATATGTGTTCTAGGGTAATTGTAATTTAAATCATCTTCAAAAATCATAGAGTAAAATTGTGAATTTTTTTTCACCTTTTTGCTTTGCCAATCATTTATGCATTGTGTGAGCAATTGCAATAAATCTCTACTATAATAGAAAATATTATTGAAAAGGCAAAATAATGTTGTATATAGTACCCGACTTGTGAAAAGATTCTCCTTTGTTCTATTATCGAAAATTGCCAATTGAAATTCTTCCTGCAATAGAATGTTCATTATTACAATGGTGAATAAAAACTCAATGAGAAGAATAAAATTTTGTGAAATAAAGCAAAAAAAAAAAAACCTAAAAAGAAAATATGTGAACTAAAAACTTAAAAAAAAAATAAAGTATCCTAGATCATCAATTTCTCGAAACATCATCTAAGAAAATTAGAATGGTGATATTTGCAAACAAAAGTAATAACCAAAATTCTTGCTCACATTACCACAAGATATAGTTTTCAGAATTACCATTATGAATAAGTTTATAACAGGGGACAAAGTGGAAGTATAGAAACAACTAAAACTAGCAATCATAAAATTGTTATTGTGGAAAAGAGGAATTAATTACTATATATTGTTTACCTTGCTTATTAGTCCATCATCAATTACAGATCTACTGATGCTCTTAAAAAGCTCAAATAATGCTTCAACATCACTAACACTGACTGAACAACAATAAAAATAAACAAATAAATTCAAAGTACAAATTAATATTCCTTTCACAAAACAAAAATTAATGTAAAATTTAATTCATATACATCGTGTAAAGAATTCTGAGATCATCAATAAATCATAATTGTCAGGTTATTAAAAATATTTAACTTTAATTGCAATCACTTCAAATATCACTCAAACAAATGATTGTGATGCATCGACGACATAAAATTTTTTATACTGATAAGTATGAAAATTAAACTCGTTAATATTAATACATGAGAAAGATTAAAAAAAAAAAAACTAAAAAATGCAACACAGAGAGTAGAAAAATCTATTGAGGAAAAAAATGGTAGAGCAGGAGAAATCATTCTTTAAAAGTTCATTTACATAGAAGCAAGACAAAATGTAAACACACAATTAGTAGCTGGAAAGCATGTAAAAACAAAAAGTTGATTAAATTAAATAGAAATGTTATATAATAAACTTACAAGCTGTTTCTGATGCAAGAATTATTGGGTCTTCGTGCTTTGGAAATTTTCTTCCTTTAGAGTGGAAGCAGCCCATTTATGAAGGAAATGAAAGCAAGGTAAAAAATCTACACAAAATACAAATACCACAACATGAAATAATTATTAGTTATAAATAAAAAATAAAATATTATAAAGAGGAAACGAACAATAGTATCATTATATGAATAATAACCCCTCAAAAAAATGACAAGATGAATTGAAGGATCATTTCAAACGATGTAAAAATCAATAACTATATAATCATCATCTTATCATTAACGCGTGAATCATAAATGCTAACGAAGAAAAACAAAAGAAAGAAGGGATATTTAATCAATTAATATGTAAAAAATTTGTTAATGTGATGGGAAAATGAAACTAAATAAAGGTTTGATGTTTGAAGAAAGAAAGATCATAGGAAAAATGAATGAGATGGAAAAGTGACTCACCAACTAGAGAACTTGAGCTACAAAATTGGAATTTGACATTTTAACTAATTACTATATGGCCATAAGCATACGAACGAGACGGGTAACTCTCTCAAAGAGAGAGACCAGAAATTCAGAAACGCGTAATATTTATTGTTATACAGAAATTATTATATATTTATTTTACTTTTTATATATATATAGAAAATGTTGAAGGCTAATATTGTCGTGTATTTAGGCCCAAAACAAGTTGGAAATGCCAACGAGGTCAAGTTTGAAAGACATAACAAACCTCGTATTCCTCCACCGTTTGATTAATGCTAATAAACTTGAAATTATTGTAGTAAAATTCATTTCTTAACATGTATAGAGACTCCAATGAACTAAAGTGTGATTAAAGAGAAATGTGTGAAAAAAACTATTACCATAAAAAAGTAAATAAATTATTCTCCTACTCAAAAGTGATTGTTTAACAAATATTTGTATGTGCTTGTTTAATAAAATTCATTGAACCATGAAAGTAGTCATATATGCATTGAATAGCATAAATAACATTTAAAATAAATATGTACTATACACGATTCACTATAATGCATGTACATTTACAACTATTTGTTGTAATGATAAATATTAACAAAATAAGTATATAATTGGAAAATAAAATAAAAATTAGTTATAGCCAAAAGAAATATTTGACTAAATGAAAACACACATATAATTTGTACCAGCATGATTTAAGAGAAAAATAAAAGCATTGCAGTTACGGTTCATATTTAAAATTATATTTTTTTTATTAATTTATTTTTGAATAATTATTTTTTATTTGTTATTAATAATTGTGTCAAAAGTGTTAAACGACTTTGATTTTTAAAAAAAAAGGTAGTAGTTTCTACGGTGTCTTTTTTTTTTTTTAATAGTCTAACGGTTAAAAACTCACACACATTGTATGTGCAGAAAAGAAGTATTACATATTTGAACTTGCATTCTACTGTATTTGATGTCCCCTCAACTTTTTATCATGTCTAATTGTACATATTATAATGTCAAATTTACTCTTAATTGTTATTCCTTTTGATTACACATGATGTTTATAGAAGTCTTTTCATTCCATATAAAAAAGAAATAAATGCAACTTCCATTATCAATTTTAGGTATCTTTTGTAATGATTTTCCTCATAATCACAAAAATAAGTTATTGCTTTTATTTTTATATAACTGTACTAGTTTTTTTTACAAAAGTAGTACTAGTTAAGGATATTTACTATATTGTTTTGATTTAAATCATTTAAAAATTAAGTATTAAATAAATTTATAATTTATATAGAATAAGTTGTTAACAAAAATATAGAAATAAGTATTTTTCCACAAATACATTTTTATTAATATACATTTTCTGAATAAAACACTCTAAATATATTATTTAACATTTTAATGAACAATAAAACTTAATTTTGTTTTCCAATTTTCCAAAAATAAAAATTGGCAATTGTCTCAAGAATTTAATTAACAAATTTCAATATTGTTTCAGAAAAAAATGAAATTCTGTAATTGCCAACTTAATAATCAATTACTTAAATATTAAGACTTTATTTCTACCATTACTTAAATAGTAAGATTTTATTTATGTCAAATAAATAAAATGATTTTATGTTGTGCCTTTTGGCATTTCATATCTGATTAATGAAGTGATATTTTTTTTTATAATCACTATATGGTACAAAGGAAGAAGTCACGAAAATCGCAAAAATTTTATCTGAGTTCATTTTTTATAAGAGAAAACAAAAATCTCACATTTTGGTGGAATATACAAGTGTGAGGAGACAAAAATCAATCAACTTTGTTTGTTTAGTGTGGTTATAAAGTGATTACAAAAATCACAAAAATTGTGATAATTATGGTTATATATGACAGTCAAAAATCTTATAAAAGATATTTAGATTTGTTTCGTAGATATGAATAATCAAATGAACGCATACCAAGGTTTGTAAAACATAAATAAATATCGAGTATATAAATTACCTAGTTACAAATATTTAGATAATATAATATGACAAGATTAGATTGAAAAAAAAACTCTAAATACATTACTTAATATTTTAATGAACAAGTACATTTAAATAAGAAATTATAGTTTTTTGCAAAAAGCGATAAAAAATGTTGGTTAATAATTTTTGTTTGGTTTATTGATTAATAAATATTTATTAGTATATTTTACGAAACTTTTAACTACAGACTAAATAAACGATTACTTAAAGGCTATATAAGATTTAATATTTGCCTTTAGGCATTGCATATCTATGTGAATGATCCGACAGATCCGTCATAATCATGCTTACAAAATGTGACAATGAGAATCATAAAATAGAAGAAAAATAACGTTACATACATTGCTATTATTTTTTCTTTTGTTGCTATTGATTAATCCCCTCAATAAATATATTTAAATTACTTTAATAGTTAAAATAATTGTCACAATTTGTTGTTAACTTAATGTGTTAATACATGAATTTAATTTATATATATTTATATACAGTCAATTAATTAAAATTATTAAATTATTAAAAATATTTAACTTACATATATTTTTAAAGTTATATATACCATTATTAGAGATATATTGATTGTTTTAAAGTGCATGAAATTCGTTTTTTTAATGGAAATTGAAGTGCATGCAAAAAAAATTTGGCTTACAAAGTTCACTGTATTGTAGATAATTATTTTTAAAATACATCGGACATTAAATATGTATATTTTTTCTAAATTCTTCGTCAAATAAAGTGTATCAAATTTAATAAACTTCTAAAATATTTGGAAAATTTATTTGCTCATGTTTGAAAACATTTGAAGCATGTAGTACAGTCGGGAGAGTGACAGAAGCTAAAACGATGTATCATGTGCTGAAGCCGAGCTTCATCGTACAAGTACATAAGCAGTTTTTCTTTTGTCACAAAAGAGGTACATTTGAGGGAAAAAAATAAATACTCATAATCTTAATTTATTTGACTAACGAAAGTTTACGTAACATTTGTCTCAATTATTTTAATAACATGTTTTTTGTTAAGTTTAATAATTATTTGTAGTTCAAAATTAAAAAAACATTAGATAACTGTACCCAAAAAAAATTAAATAATCAAATTTGTGATTTTCAAGATACAAAAATTTCACAAATTCCTCACATCAATCCCATGAACATGGTTCCCAGGACAACATTTGTCGAATGGACAAAATACCTTAAAAATTGTATATACTTAGTTTGGGAGTTATGCAACCAATTCGAGATAAAATTTTGGACCATAACTGTAACAAGAAGAATTATCTGAATTTCAAATATATTTTTTTTAAAAAAATAAACGTTAAATATATTTTGGTCTCTATAAAATACCGTCTTTTTAAGTTTAGTTATAGTAAAAAAAAAAAAATCTAATTTTTAATTTTTACAATGATTATGTATGTAATTTTAGTCTCTATTGAAACATCAAAATTTATTATTGACGGCGTGTTTAATTACTTATAAAAAATTTCTCCACAAAAAATTTAAAAAATCAACTTCTAAAATCCATATTTTCATTATTTGTATCTTGAGTTTATGGTGTTTCAAAACTTAATATTTGATTCATTTCAATTTAAAAAATTATAATTTTTTGTGGATGATTTTTTTATAATGTTCTTAACATACATGTAAAAAATAATTCATATATTTAAAAATGTGAAGGATAATGGAACATGTTTCAATTCAACAGATACTAAAACCAATTGCTGCATAATTTTGTATAAATTAAAGTTGTATTATATTTTTTACACAGACTAAAATTGAAAAGTTTAAATTTTAAAATAACTAAAAATATATTTAATCATAAATTAAAAAATAAAATTTAAAATTTTAGAAAGACCGAAAACTTTATTTAACCCTTATAATTATTATAGATTAATTTTGATATTTGTAAAAAAAATTACACTGTGAAGCAAAATCACAAACCTCTCTTTGGATGAGTACTAAGGTAGATCTAATCATAGTCAATTTATTTATTTTTGGAGGGATAATCAAACATTTTTTGAGTAATTAAATAGTTGTGATTAAATGACTTTCATTGTCGGTGCATATTCCTCTTGTCCTTTTTTGACAAAGATATTCCTATTGTCTTGATTATAAGTAAAAATTAAAGTGTTATATACTTATTTAAAAAATTAGTTAAAAAATTTTAAGTCATATTTCAACTGACAAATGTTGATATTATTAGTTAGGTTGAACGTCTTGTCTTTGATTCAAACTCGATACTTGCAGTTGTGTAAATTAATTATAATGATATTTAACATCTCTTCTAAAATAAAATAAAAATAGTTAAATATATTTATTCTTGTTGATCTCATAGAAAATACAAATACTTTCTCAAAAGTGTCCTTCATGAAAACTTGTTCCTTTAAAATAAAACACTAATTAAAAAATAAATATATACTCCTCTAGTATCAATTACAAGAAAAAAATACCAAAATAAATATACTTATTTATTACCATTGCTTTTTAAATACTTTTACAAATATAACCTAATAAAAAGCGTGAGACATTTAATTCACCCATTAATATACAAAAAAAAAATTAAATCAGAGTAATTAAAAGAATTATTTAAACAATAAATACATAGTAAAAACCACAATTTTTTCTTGTAAAAAAAATCTTTAAAAAAATCCCAATAATTAAAACAAGAGATAATATGAGTCGTAATACTTTTTAAGATAAACATTATTAAATAGAATGAAGATATTATATTTATTTATATTTGAGACAAAAAATAAAAGAATCTTTTTATTCATATTAGATAAATATTAGAGATAGAGAGTATTTACAAATATAATCCTAATTATAAAGATACGCGTTAGAGCATCATCAACGAGAGCAAAATAAATTCGTCCGCCAGAGTGGAGTTACGTAAAAGTGAGTTTTTTGAGAGTTCACCGGGAGTTGTGTCAAGTTGTCATCACGGTTCTCTCAGAACGCTACTTTCATAATCTAATAATAATAAATTTATAACTGTTACCTTTTTTATTAATTTATTAATAATAATAAATTTAAGACCATTATCTTTTTTTTATTAATTAGTGACGTTAACTTCTTTTTAATTTATGTCATGTATTTAACATTTAATTTTTATTATTGTTATAAAAATTTAAGTTTAATTTTATTTTAAATTTAAATTAAAATAATGTATAATAATATTAATTGAAATATTTAAATTAATATTTTAAGTTGTAATAAAATTAAATGTAATTTAAATATTAATGTATAAATTAAAGTTGTGGGACCTAATATGATTTTGTTAAACCGTACAAAATGATTGAATTGCTTGGAAATGATGTGATACAGTAGCATGACTCTATTTAATTAACGTTGACTTCAAGTTAGAGTAAAAACTAAATGGGTTGTTCCAAGACGATGTGGCACAGTGGCCCCCCGTTGGAGATGCTCTCAGTTTTGTTTTATTAGGCGACAAGACAACTCAACCCAAATTCCAAAACTTGCAAGTTACCCTTTTTTCTCGCAGCAAAACACCATCCCAAGTAACCATAGTACTACTATTGTTCAAGTATTAATTTTCCAACACCCACATCAAAATTTTGTCATTACAATTGTTGTTAGTTCAGTGTCACTTAGTTGAGTTCATTCTTGTCAATGGTACCTACTTCAACTTCACCTCTCTCTTTTTCTATTTTATTTTAATTATAAACTATTTACATGTTGATAGATGGAGGAGGAACGGTATGAGATATTGAGGGAGCTTGGTTCAGGGAACTTTGGAGTGGCTAGATTGGCCAAAGACAAGAAGACAGGGGAGCAAGTTGCTATCAAATACATTGAAAGAGGACAAAAGGTTTTTCTTATTAATCTTTTCTTCACAAATCTTAAATTAAAAAATTTAAATTAATTGTATATATTTTTTCTTTCTCTTTGGGATTTTTTTTCTGCTCTGCATTGCATACACTTTATTACTTGTTTCATAAGAATTAATTAAATATATTTAAAATATTTTTCTTCATCTATGGATTTTCCCCCAACTCAATTGCCATTGAATATCAATAGTCTGATCTCATATGTGGTCTTAGTGTTTAGTGTTTATGATATATTTATTAAATAATGATCTCATTGTGTTATTACTCTGCCAGAAGCTACAGCATTATTATTTGTTTTCTACTTTTTTTTTTTGCTCTTTCATAAAAAAAAGTTTTCTTCTTTTGTTTGCTTCTATCTATGATCTTGAAATTTGGACTGTAGTTGGGTTAATCTGGACAACATAGTCCCACCAAAAAGCTGATTTGTTGTGGATTCACTTTTTGTGATATTCACAAAACAATAAAAAAATAAAAAAAATCATCATGGAATTTTATATCAATTATTTATTAGGCTTAGTTATAATTAACTTACATCACTGGATTTCACATATTCTCATCAATGATGTACTGTATATTAACTATGTTTGTGATATATGCAGATTGATGCGAATGTTCCAAGGGAGATAGTTAATCAACGATCTTTAAAGCATCCAAATATTATAAGGTTCAAAGAGGTACTTAAGACATTGTTTTTGGATAATGCACTTTTATATATTTTTGTACTTACACCTCTCAAATTAAAACACACTTTTATACAAAACAAATTTTAAACGCCAATTCTTTTATGCAGGTATTTTTGACCCCTACTCATTTAGCCATTGTCCTGGAGTATGCTTCTGGTGGTGAACTTTACGATCGGATATGCAGCGCCGGTCGATTCAGTGAAGATGAGGTTGAGACACTCGATATTTATTTATATTTTTAGAATGTTTATTATATTTGAAGTTATTTTAAATAGTTTTAAAATTTTATAAAATTTGTATTTAATTTAACCGTTGAATTAATGATGAGTTATTAATCAAAGTAATTCGATGTTTTGATTTTTTTAATGAATTTGATATATTTCAGGCAAGATTTTTCTTCCAGCAACTAATATCTGGAGTCAGCTACTGTCATTCCATGGTATATATAATATAATATAATATATGATTTAATGTTACTCATAAAAATTAGTATGTTTTATATGATCTTATGCATCCTACTGCAGCAAATTTGTCATAGGGATCTGAAATTGGAAAACACTCTATTGGATTTGGATGGACGTTCAGTACCTCGACTGAAAATTTGTGACTTTGGTTTCTCCAAGGTTAATAATTTGTTTATTGAGTTTCATATAGTATTTGTTTAATTATTAATGAATTTGGTGTTTAATTTAATTAATTAATATCCAATTGCAGTCTGCTTTACTGCACTCTAAACCCAAATCAGCAGTTGGAACTCCTGCATACGTTGCCCCAGAGGTTTTGTCTCGAAAGGAATATGATGGAAAGGTAATATTGTAGAGTCAAGTCACATATCATTAATTTAGTCTCATGAATTAATGCTAAATTTACGTTCACAAGAATTGGAAATTGTGTAGATGGCAGATGTTTGGTCATGTGGTGTCACTCTTTATGTCATGCTAGTTGGATCATACCCATTTGAAGATCCTGAAGATCCTAGAAATATCAGAAAGAATATTGCGGTGAGATATTATTGACCTTAATTAATATATTTTTTTATCTATAGCAGGAATTAAATTAAAACTCTGATTCTTAATTTTGTTTTGCAGAAAATAATGAATGTTCAATACACCATACCTGACTATGTACGTATATCTGCAGACTGTAGGCAACTTCTCTCTCGTATTTTTGTTGCCAATCCAGCTAAGGTTAGTATTATTAACTAAGTAACTAACTATTATATTTAATAGTTACATATTAATGTAGTAAAGTAAGTGGATTTAGTTCTTGTTTATTCATACTAATTATTTATTAATTGTCCTTTTTAAAGAGGATTACGATAATGGAGATAAAACAACACCCTTGGTTTTGGAAGAGTATGCCTAGAGAGATAATTGAAGGTGATAGACAAGGTTACATGGAAACACAAAGAGACCAACCAAGCCAAAGTGTAGAAGAAATCATGCGGATCGTAGGAGAAGCAAGAAAACCAGGACTTACAACCAATGGTGGAATAGGCTCATCGGATCTTGCTGATGTTGATGGAATTATTGAAGAGGAATTTGTTGATGTTAGTATGTGAAAACTTGTGTCATTGTGACCTTAATTTGTGGTTACCGGATTTGTTTACAATTATTATGGAGTAGTAGTTCTCTTCACATTTTGGACACAAATAAATTTGTTTAATTGATTTTTTTGGACAAGTTTTATTTAAATGAATTGAAATTGAAGATTGTGCAACTTATTTTTGGTTGTGAAATTTGCAAAGAAGTAAAATAGTTCATGAATATCTTAATGTATTGTTTAATCAAACTCTTTGGTTAATCATTGAGCTTAGTTATTCACAACTTTATGGGCTTCATTTTAATTGTTAAAAAATGTTACTAGAAGATTCCAATTTCCAAATCAAACCAAACAAACAAACTACAAGTTGCTTTTTGAAATAGTCAAAGAGGCAACTCAAATTGAAAACGACAAAATTGTATGACTATGTCTCTCTTTGTCTGTTTTCGATCTCAATTCTGTACTCTCAAAATTCCCATTCTCATTATTCCTTTTTCTTCTTCACTTAAAAAAATAGTCAACTAGCTAGTAACCTTTGATTTGCGGTCAACGCCTCTCATCAATTTTTTCTGGGTTCCGCAATCTCTTTAATGGGTCGTAAAAACAGTGAACCGAACTCAACTTTATCAAACCGTTTGATTCTTCTTTTGGTGTTTTTGGTTTCTTGCGGTTTGGCCTATGTTTTCCTCTCTGCGGTAACAAGAAGCAGAGGCACTTCTGTTTCAGAGTTTGGGATTGGATCTTCGTTGGTTTTGGTTGGTGAGAATGTTGTTAGAGGGTGCTGTAAAGGGATTGAAAATTTGGAGCTTTGGGGTTCAGCTGTGAAATGGGGTTCTGAATTCAAATTCAACACTTCTGAAGGATGTTGTAATGCTTGTAAATCCATGTGTACTGGGAAAGATGGACCTTGTCTTTGTGATTCTTGGGTGTTTTGTGGGAATCGTCAGGCTTGTGGCTCCAAGTTTGGTGAGGTATGTTACTTTACTTTTTTTTTTTTCATTTTTCAATTTCATCTTCCATTTGGGTCCATCCTTTTGGAATTGGTGTTGCTTTCTTTAATTTATTTGTTTAGTCTTGTTTTGTTTGGATAAACAACTTAGTTGAACACTTATAGTGTAAGTGTTTATCATATAAGTGTGCTTATGTATAAGCTATTTCAATAACAAAAGATAAAATAGATAAGCTATAAGTTGTTTTTGTAAGATGTCTTCATGACTATACTGAAGAGCTTATGGAAACAAGTTGAAAACAGTTTATAGGCATGTTATAATAATAAGCTCTTTTAAATAGCTTCACAAGTGCTTATGTCCATATATAATCTCAAATAAGTCAATCCAAACAGTTCGAGATCGTGATCACACTTCAATTTCAAATGACTTTTGAGTATGGCTCTTGCTGATAAATGGGTAGACCCTCGAGCATAGCATAACGTAGTGAGAGCGTCTGCCCTTTGGACTTGACACATCCATTTGTTAGGTTACGACGATGAGGGTTGGGAGTACGGTACGGTTCAAGGCAAACTTGTAATCTAGGCGGTAGTATTTAAATAAAACTTGTACTCAATAAATCCTAAGCATTGGATAATACAAACTACTGCTGTGGAAGACGTAGACACAATTGGCCTAAACTCCGTGATCAATTGTTGTGTTTTTGTGCGTTTATTTATCTTCTTTCTTTAGAACCAGATTTGCTATTATAACAAGAGATATATACTTAGTTACCATTTTAAAATGATGCAGTTTGATACTGCTATTAGTCTACTACAATAAAATTATGCTATTAGTCTGATACTGCAAATTCTTTTGGAGTGAATTTTTGCATCACTATGGAGTTCATTTGAGTTCAGGACTACCACTTCATTTTTTTCTTCTATTTTTTTTATCTTTTGCAATTTAAATTTTTAATAGAAAAAAGTTGACTTTTGAGCATTGAATTTCATTGTTTCAGTGTTGGTTGAAGAAACAAAAGGATAGCTTAGCCCCTGAAAAGCAAGAAGAAATGCCTCTTGGGGGAACGGTTAGTTGGACTTCTGGTCTCATCTTTGGAAAAGGAGAAGTAAGACAAGTTTGGTTATTTTAATTAATCATATACTATACTATGTATAAAATTGACTTGGTAATTGTAACCTTACAGAAAAAAAATGAAAAATATTTATGTCAAATTACTGATGCACCATTTAAATTGACTTGGTATTTCTAATTCATATTTTTTTTCAGGGTATTATTGGATTGGAAACTGAATATGGAACTCTTCATGTAAAAGTAAGTACTCATGATTTTATGATGTTTGAAATCCAAATACTTTGATGTTGTAGCAATGACATATTGTATGTGTAAAGCTAGATATTGGAAATTTTACCAAGTCTTGTTTTTCTGCTTACACTATGAATCCTTTGCTACTTTATATTTCAATCACCTAATCATTCATGATGAGTTAATAACATGATGGAGATTGTATTTTTGATACAGCTTTTCCCCGACTTTGCTCCACACACTGTTGCCTACATTCTAGAATTGTTGCCTTTGCGCCATTGTGCAGGCTGCCAATTTTACCGTGCAGAAAGCCGAGGTCAATCATGGGATTCAGAAGGAAACCATATAAAAAATGTAAGATACACATTCACATCTATATCACTCTGCAACTATCAGTGCAATTTTGTTATGAATATTTGCTTTAAAATTTCATTTTCATTGCCATTAGTTAGGTTATTGCCCAATCCTGCTTTAGAAACTATTGTATTTTTGTTAGGTATTTGCTTAGTAGTATTCCCCAAAAGAATTTATTTGCAGTCTCAATGCAAAATGTCATAATGTTTATCCTCCTCTTTTTAAGGGTAAATTTAAAATAAAATAATAAATGTATCTGGTCATTTGAAAATAAACATATATTTACGATTTTTTTTTTTCATTATTAGTATTTTGCTATGTTGGATGATAGTAGTAAATGAGTCCTATTATTTTGCAGGCTGGTTTTGGTCCCCCATTTGGATTAATTCAAGGGACATTGGAAGTACAAGGCACACCATTCAACAAACTTCCCATAGAAGACTGTCCCATTTTAAGAAGGGGCTCAGTTGCTTTGATTGGTTCTGGTCCAGAATTCTTTATTAGTTTAGCTGATCATTCAGAGTGGAAACAAGAATACACTGTATTTGGTTCTGTTCTTCCAGAAGACATGGATGTTGCTGAGAAAATTTCTACACTCCCCACTTTATCTGATGTTTGGAACAATGTTAATGTGTCTGTGTTGGAAAAACCTGTTCCTTTCTTGCTCAGAAGAATCAACAAAAGCCACCAAGATTGAAAATTTTGAAACAATGTGTTGGTTGGTGCATGTAGATTGCAATTCTTTTGGTTCCAAAGCTTATAAGTATTTTCAAACTGTTCATAAAAATATTGTGTAATTTCTTCAGCCTTTTTATATAACTTTTTCTTCACTTAATTTTGTTTGTGTTGTTACTCTTTTGGGATGGACATTTGCTGTAATTTCAGCAAATAGTTTTGTTTTAATCTCAAGTCTGCAACACCATATTTTCGATGTATTGTCCACTTTGAGTAATTTGTAAGCCCTTTGCGATTTTGTCATTTATAAAAGGCTATATTGAGGAGAGTGAATGTTTGTAAACTACTATCGGTCTGATTTCTAAATAATGTGAGACTTTTGTGTAACGAAATAAACTTCAATTTGAGATCTGATTACGGGAGTTGGAATATAAAGTTTTATATTGATGGAGGAATTAGTATGACAGAAGAATGACATGATATATTGAGGACATTTTCTATGACAACAATGCTAAATAGACACACATAGTAAATGTAAGTAACTAGAAGTACACTTCTTTTGGGGTCAATCAGAACTACACTCTTAATTATGGTTACTAATAAGTATGAGCCAAAACATTCATAAACATATATACCTATTTTTGTGAACATAGGACTCATTTTTACAAAAATAGAGAAACAGACAGCAGATTGATCCTGTTCATAGAGAAACAAACCCATTAAATGTTGGAGTCCATCCAACAAAAACAGATCAAAATAACACAGAGCTTGAGCTACATTCAGATTTGTTGTCTTGTGGTGATTGAGGTGCTAAGGACAGCCATGCCATGGATTCATCAATTGGCTTATTAAGGGTTGCTGAATTACTTGTTTGATATGGTGCCCTTGCAGCAATTCTGCAAAAACATAAACAAAGATATCAGTAAATATGAATCCCAAACATCATAATACAAAAAAGTAAGTCACGTACACCTATAGTTTTAAGAGGAAAACAATTTACTATAGTTGGCTTCTTTATTTTTGTTAATGTTATCAGTTTTGTTTGCACAACTCAACTTCACAAACAAAAATGAATATAGGATAAGCTCTTGTACCACCATAGATTTTGTATCTAATTTAGACTATGTTTGGATGAATAGTTTAATTAAACGCATATCATAGAAGTTGTTATTTAAAAATTATTTTTATAACAAAAGATAAAATAAAGTCAAATTATTTTCATATAAACTATAAACTGATTTGATAAACTCTTCTAAACAATCTCACAATAGTTTGTTTATGTCAGAAAATAAACTCAAATAAGTCCAAGTGTTTGTTTATGCCATGCCATGGATTCATCAATTGGCTTATTTGTTATAAGAGAGATATATGGCCTTACCTATCCTTCCTTTTCTCCAAAAACCGATGAAGTGAAGCTTTTCTAGTCATTGGTAAATCTGAAAAAAGAAAAAAAAAAGTAAGTCAAGAATGAAAAACACATAAAACCATGACACGAATCAAGCACCCTCTGAAATATATTAGACATCCAAAAAAATTACCATAAATAATAGGTATGGATGGTACTTGAGGGTGGTCATGAACAAATGTATGAGCATAGTTATTCTGGTTTTGAGAGGTGATTCCTTTGGTGGAAAAAGACATAATCTCTTTGGCTTTTTCAGCTGGAATATCATCAAACACAAGTACTTTCCCATCATAAAAGATTGTCATTTGTTCACATCTAGCTTCCTTGTTAATACTAGCCTTCATTACACTGTAATAATAAAACATGGAAGAAAAATAAAGATCAAACATTAAAATTTAATTTTATGCAAATTGACACCGTTATATACTCTCTTCGTAATTAAATATGAAATATAAATAAAAATTACAAATATTTGGTATATTTTTTTTTTATAGATTTAGTTTTGGAGAAAGTAAATTATCGTTATATGATTATGTTTTGTATATTGTTAAAAAATTGTTGATGAACTTAGTGTTTGTATGGTTGAACGGTGAAAAACGGTTACGATGAATTTGTAACTCTCCCACCTTAATTTTTAGAAACTTTACTACATAGTTTTTGGTCTAACATGATTTTTTACCTACATTTTAGCTTTTTCCAAATACACACTTAGTGTATGTCTAGTTCCACATTTAGAGTAACTAAAATTGTTTTTAGAAGTTTAAAATTGAATGTAACATATTTAAAAGTTAGGAAATGAACAACTTTTAATCTTACAAAATCAATTTTTTATAACCAAACACATTTAATAAAAAGTAGCAAATAAAGAGTTACCTGAAATTGGCAGAGTTTGGAATGATATCTTGTAGAAAGAGATGAGGATGATAAGGAAGTTGGTGAGAGAGGAAATTGATAGGTGTGAGATTGTGATGATGATTCATGTTGTTGTTTCAAAATGAAAGTGAAGAGAGAGCGGTGGAAGGTTTATCTAGTTTATATAAATGAATGAATAATGTGAGGTGTTAATTAAAGCACGATTTTAATGTGTGTGTTTTTTTAAAGTTAAACAGCTTTTGATGCCAAGATATCGGTAGCATAGCGGTGTTGTTGGCAAGTCCACATCCATTGTCATTTCATTTTTTATTTCGAAATTTGCATTTTAAGTTCTTTCAGTTCTCTCTATACACTTTCTTTAATTTTGAAAAACACTTATATCTTCTATATAGAGATACAATTGTACATCTTGTATTAATAATTTTAAAATATGTTATTTTATTTTTAATGATACAATTAGAGTATGTATTTTTAATATTTTTTATAAATGAAAGATAGAGGTAACTGTGATAGGAAAATAAATATTTACATAATTTTTTTAGTGCATAAAGACAAACTAAGTACATTTAAAAAATTAAAGACGTGTAGATTTGCAATTTCCCCTTTATTCATTCATTGAATTGAGTATTTTTGGTTGGGTGGTCATATCCCACCACGTGTTATTTATTTTAATATTTGTTTTCATCCCTACTTTCCTCTTCATTCATCTCAAAATATCTTATCGACTAATCTTAAAATTAAATTAAATTGTTGTTTTTCACGTGTATTATTTGACGTTTCGGTGCGCCCACGTTTCTTAACTGGTCACAAACTTTTTGTTATTGAAGGAAATGGAAAACGCTATTAATGCCTTTAAAGCATTGGTTAAGAAAATAATAAATAATAGTATAAAAATATTGTGTTTTTATTTTTTGTTATCTTTGTGTGATTATTGTAGTATTATTTATCTTATCTATGAATAAAATATTGTGTTAAAAGTAGTGTATTTAATTTTTAAAATGTTTTAGAATTGTTATTTTTAATGTAAAAATTTTATTTTTGACCTCCGTAACTAATATCTTCAAAACCCTAGTTAACATGATCTTAAGGAAAATGCTAACCATTATTACTTTCTCTATTCTAACTTTTTATTGATAAATATTAATAGTTTGTTAATATATCAATGGTGTTTGTTAAAAAATATCTATATATAAATATTTAAATTATATGATTTGATTGAATATATAAGTATAATATTATTTTAAAATTCATTATATATAAATATAATTATTATTTAAATTATAAAATAATTTTTAATCATATTTATGGTTTGTTTGGTTGTAAAACTATATATACATCAGATCTCTCGTGTTCAAATAAAATGAGTGTGTTGTCGGTTGATAATCAACGTAAAATTTAGTGCGTTTAATTTTATGGTTATTAATTAGATCAGGACAAAGATATCTCACATTGAGAGTAAATAAGAAGGAATAAAGTTATGTGAACGGTGATGTGTGATCATAATCTACGACAAAGAAGGTGTTCGTTGATGGGAGTGTACCTGCAAACAGTCAAACGCTCAACTCAGTATATGATTGAGGTGTGTGAGAGGTATAGGAGATAACATACTTCGTTAGGTCGTGAGGTATGACTTATATAACATGAAATGAAGTTGTATTGGCCTTGAGTCAGTCCAGAAGTGAGTCGGTCTAAAACATAAGTGTTATGATTGTCGAGTGTGCAGCACCGCGTCTTTGTGGTATTGTTCGCTTTGGATCAATACGAGCTCTCACAATTTTGTAATTTGTGAAAAGACGTCTCAGTGGTTCCTTAACCTCGATTACCAGACGATGGTGTAATCAAGATAGTAGTCCCCCAATCGAGGTTAAGGGGATAAAGGGTCTTATCAGCTATGTGGCAGAGACCAATCCCACAGACGGCGCCCGTGTTCCGATCTCGAGTCTGTTGCACCATGTTTTTGAGGTATTGTTCGCTTTGGGTTTGTCGCGAGCTCTCCTGATTTTGTCCTTTTGTGAAAAAACACTTTAGTAGTTGCTTAACCGATTGTCAAACATGTGCGATTTTTTGGTGAGACCAGATCTATTATAAAATTGACAAAAAAAAAATTGAATGTAAAGTAATTTATATTTAAAAATATATGTATAATTATGTTAAAAAAAACTATAATTATTGAAAAATTTATGTCGTAAATCAAATATGAAATGTACAATAATTAAAAATTCCCAAAATAAAAAAAAAATTAATTGAGTGCATTGATGATTCTTATAATTAAATATTTGTATTTTACATGAAATATCCTTATTATTCATTCACCCATGTTCCTATTGCAATTCAATTAGTCACCAACTACTACTTATGGCTAAGATCACGATAAACCGCTCATGCTAATTAAATTCAATAAATTACAGGAGAGTTTTTGAATGTCTGTAAACAAAAAGGAGTACGTTTATGCATGCCTCTGCACACTCTTTATTCTTTTAGGTGCTTTAGAAAAGTTCATTTATGTCGAGTAAGAAAATAGTACACATAAACTTGAACATTTTCAAACCATTAAGAGAAAAATTAAAGACGATCTACGACCGACACTTTAGTAGCGTGACCTTAAGCCAAGAGAGTCTCTACACAAAACTCAACAACTTTCTTTTGATTATTTACCATTCAACAGGACACTAGTGCCGTCCCAATAGTTTGGAGGATTAAAATGACTTATAGAAATAAGATTTTTTTATTTATAAAAATTAGATTATTTTTTAATGCAAAATATTAACATAAAAATTATAAATAAAATTCAATGTAGATATTATTGATGATTTTTGTATTTATTAAAAATGAATTATATCACCTAAAATGAAAGCTGAAAATGATAATTTTCAACATTATATATAAAAAATTAATCTAACAAAAGAAAAGTGGATACATCTTACACTATTTGAACAAAAAAGAGCATTGTAACAAAGTTGAACTAAGAAATAAATACATCTATTCGTTTCTCTTCTAAAATATATTAAGGGAGTCAGTTTAGTCTTTACGTGGTAATAGAAATAATCTATTTGAGAAGATAAACAAGAGAGCTAGTAAACTGAGTATAGTTTTTCTTGATCATGTCGATTTTAAAAATAAGATTACGAATATCTTTATCATGAACCAATAAAATTCCACTACAAAAATCCTACATTTCATAAAATAGAGAGCTACTACATGTTGCTTTCAAGTAGAAACCACCGATGAATTCACCATTATGACCGCAAATAATTTTCCACGAGCCAAAGAGCCATCAATATGGGTGTAAACACCATCAATGTTCATTTCCATAAGACCCACAAAGGGGTTTAATCCATGTTTTTTATGAGAGTTAGTCAAATTATACTTCAGAACTTTACTTTTGATTAAAGAGTTATGAATATAGTTAACTTGTTTTGAAATGTAGTGCCACAAATCACTTCTTATCTTTGTACTTTGCAGAAAACAAAAGAGTTTCGATCTTTCAAGAATTCATTAACTGCGATACCAATAACATTTTATATGTCTAAATGATGTTTTCAATACCTTTATAAGCAAGATTGTCAAATTTGAATTTTTAAGTAAATTCGTTTTAGTTAGGTGAATTCTATGCGTAAACACGATATGTAAATTCGTCGAGTTTATCTCATATTAAAATTAATATATAAAAGACATGTATATATACTTTTATAATATAATAAATATCGATAATTCAAATTTTCAACTTAATTATAAAGCAAAAATATACAAAATCACCATAAAATATTTTTGAAATCTTAAAATTCTCTATTTCAGAAGTTTTAAATTGCTCGAAACTATCGAAAATGCTTGAATCAGCTATTTCGGAAGTTTTATATTGTTCAAAACTTCTGAAAATATTTTGAAAAACCTGGAAATTGCATTTCAAATGTTTCAAATTAATCACAAAGTTCTAAAAAATAACTTTTCGAAAGTTTAAAAATGTTGAGAAAATTTGCCAATTTTTTTTTAAAGTTTCGATCATGTTAGTGATAAGTAAAATGAAATTCTTTTCCAATTTTTTATATATAGTAAAAAAAGATAAAATAATATTGTAAGGACCCATTTGATAAGAGATACACTTACTGTCATCAAAATTTTTAAATAATCGTGTTGCAGCCGTATTTTCTTATCCTTAATTTAAAGTGAGTTAAAATATTCCGTTCTCAACCGGATATCCTTATTCGCGTTTCTCTCTTCCTTTAGCCGAATAGTGTTCGACCCTCCACGTGACACTCTTCTATTTTTTTTTTCCTCTTCATATTATTTATATTGAGTTGATTTTATGATTGATGACTTTAGGTTGATTTTCTCTTTTCATGTATGATTTTTTTGGTTGTTTTCTTATTTATTTTATTCTATAACAATATAAAAAAAATTGATGAAAAATAATAATTATTTTCCTTTCGAGATGATGTTATGATAGTAAGTCATTCTTCAATTGTGATCGATAGAGAAATCACAATTTCTTCCATTGTGATGTTTAGAGAAATCACAATTTTTTCAAGTATATAAAATTACTTCATAAATTATTTACATTTTTTAACATTTTTATTTATTTATAAAAAATTATACGAAGGTTATTTTGAAAGAAAAAAAAATTAAATATATTATAAGGACAAATTTTTCATTTTATCAAAATATAAATCATATCATCTTGTTATTTGTTGTGTATCAAACACTGAATATGATAAATTAATCTTATCAAGTTTGTTATCATGATAACTCTTTATCCTACTCATATCCTATTCATATCTATACGTTGCTCCTTATCCTATCCTGTCTCTATCATATCCATCAAACGGGTCTAAGAGTATTAGGGAGTGAGAGGTAGAAACGAGGGATGAGAAATAGAATACTCATTTTACGTGGTCAATCACCTTGTTACTATTCTCCCTAACGAAACAAAAATGAGAGTACCACCAACAGCAAGTATCCATATGTTTTTAATGGGCCTCAAATAGGTTTGGTTCGGCCCGTAAAAACAAAATGGACGAATGGGTCAGCCCAAACGAATAATTTCGCGGGTACAATTTCGCGGTTGGTTAAATTGGTTCGCAGTTGAATCAAATTTGGAATGCAAACATTAAGTTTGAGTTCGCTGGTAATCAAGTTTGAAATTGGAATCAATGGTTCTTCAGTTCCATGAACACATAATTACAGAGCTTCTAGAAGATTCCAATGGCGGTCTCGTGATTCTCTCTTCGGGCCTCTCTCTATCGAAACTCGTTTCCTCTCTTCTCCTTCTACACTCATCTTCTCAAGGCACACTCCTCATTCTATCTCCTTCTTCCACAACTCTTAAATCCAAAATCAATCTCCATCTCAAAACCCTAAACCCCCAATTCTACCAAATTCCCGCCGAAATCACCGCCGACCTCCCCGCTCACCACCGTCACTCCCTCTATACCTCAGGTTCCGTCTTTTTCATCACTCCTAGAATCCTCATCGTCGATCTCCTCACTAATAAACTACCTACTTCCACAATCTCTGGAATAGTCATTCTCAATGCTCATTCAATCTCCGAAACTTCTACTGAAGCTTTCATCGTTAGGATTTTCCGTTCACTCAACCGGAACGCCTACGTTCGCGCTTTCTCCGACCGGCCACACGCGATGGTCTCCGGTTTCGCGAAGGCGGAGCGAACAATGAAGTGTTTGCATATACGGAAACTGCATTTGTGGCCGAGATTTCAGGTTTATGTTTCGCAGGAACTTGAGCGGGATCCACCGGACGTGGTGGACATTAGGGTTCCGATGACTAAATACATGATGGGGATTCAGAAGGCTATTGTTGAGGTCATGGATGCGTGCTTGAAGGAAATGAGGAAGACGAATAAGGTTGACGTGGAGGATCTGACGGTGGAGAACGGGTTGTTTAAATCATTTGATGAGATTGTGAGGAGACAGTTGGATCCAATTTGGCATACTTTGGGGAAAAAGACTAAGCAGCTTGTCTCTGATCTTAAGACCTTGAGGAAGTTGTTGGATTATCTAGTCAGGTTCTTTTGCTGTTTGTTCTTTCATTGCATCTTCATTTCGGGTCTGTTTGCATTGACTTATCTGAACTTATATACCAGCACAAATACTTCTGAGATTGTTTGGGAGAATTTTTAAAAGCAGTTTATGACATGTTTATAAACAGCTTATTTCCATAACATACTAATGAAAATAGCTTATAGCTCATAGCTTATATTAGAAGTGAAACAATTTCATTTTATTTTATTATCTTTTGTTAATTGTTATAGAAGTAATAGTGACTTACACATAAGCACTTACATGGATGGCCAAAATGTTTATCCAAACAGGGCCTTTATTTGAAATATCTTTAATGGTGCTGCTTATCAATGTTTTAAATTGCGATCATAGTAATAGTCACAATTCTTCATATCATAATTTGGTAAAGATCATAGTCATATACGATTTTGGTTGCTCTTATATAGAGACACCGAAAACTACAATGTTGTAGACTAGGTTGTGGTTGCAGGCCTTTTTTACTATAGGCACTGACTGTTCTATGGCTTTTTTGTGATAGGTATGATGCGATAACTTACTTGAAATATTTGGATACACTTAGGGTGTCAGAGAGTTTTCGATCTGTTTGGATATTTGCAGAGGCGAGCTATAAGATATTTGACTATGCAAAGAAGCGTGTTTATCATCTTGTGAGGTCAGATGGTGTGAAGTTGAATGAGTCTAGTAAGGGTGTCAAAAACAAAAAGAGAAAAGTCAAGGGGGATAACAAGGACACTGAAGAAGGTAATCACTTATTATTATGTTTCCTGTGGTGCTTTAATCTGGCATAGGTTGAGATTTTGTGGCTTTGCTTAATTAAATGAAAAACTAGCACTTAAAAAATTAAAAGAGGAAGAAAGGAAATGAGATTTTGTGGCTTTGCCACCCCAAGCTGATGGATGACCTTTGTTTTTTCTGCTGAGTTTACTTTGGATGATTTTGTGGCAGCTGATGTGACTTCCTCAACCAGTTCAAATCATGGCATAGTTTTGGAGGAAGTATTGGAAGAAGCACCAAAGTGGAAGGTCTTACGTGTGAGTCAGTGAGTTCCTATTCTAGAAAGTCTCTGGGTTATCTTTGTTTTATTTAGTTTCATATTTGACATATGAGATAAACTCTAATTTGGCATCATTTTGACTAATAATTTTCTATATCATTTGGATTTTCAAAATAAGATGACCCGAAGTTGGTTTTGGGAAAATAGTTGAATTTGATGAATGTTGGATATTTTACGCTGAATCTTAATTTGATCATATCATTACAGGAGATTCTTGAAGAGGTAGAGGAGGAAAGACAAAAGCAAGGCATGTTGAGGGAAGAAGTGTTGGCTGAAGGTGAAGACACTGACAATGGCATTGTATTAGTGGCATGTAAAGATGAAAGGTCGTGCTTGCAGCTTGAAGAATGCATCTCCAACAATACGAAAAAGGTTGTCTTTGTTTAAGTAATCTTATATATAAAAGGTGTGTTCTGAGCGTAGTTCCTCACTTGGTTTAATCAGTGATAGTAATTAATTTTATATGGTCCAGTAGCTCATCAGCCAAACTCATCCTGACCAAATCTATGCTGAAAAACTTAACAGGAGTTTGTTCTGATTATCTTGATTCTTTTGAAAGATCATGAATATATAAGACAAGATAATAAGGAATTGGCCCTGTTGATGGCAGTTTTGGATGATTAGGTTAATAAAAGATTTCGGAGGGAGTATTGGGTGCACAAAATCTTCAAATCACTATTTTGCCTGTGAGCTTTGGTCCTTGGTTTTTCATTGCAGTGTGTGATGATTACAACGGATTCCACACAAAGTGGCAATAACATAGTGGGGCAAGTGGTTGCTCGCTAAATTTATGAAGTTTCATAGCTTTCATCTGTAGCAGTGATTAACTGAATATTGGCAACTCATGCGTTCAACTTTATTGGCAGTGAATGGATGTGCACTTGTACTGACTGTGGTCTGTAGCATAGAACCTTTTTTTTTGGCTCATTTTCAGACTTTAATGTGATTTTTCATTAGTTCTGATGTTTAATGTTTAAATGCTTCTTCTATAATTGTATTTAAAGTTACCTATTGTCTTATAGATTTCTGTTGTATATAGCTTAATGCTTTACTTTTTTGTGATTGACGGAGGTTTGCAGGTCCTGATTCCTTGATAATTTTTTGCTGGTTGATAGTCTGTAAGACATGAAGAAACTGACTTTCATATTTTGTCTGTTGTTTTTTATTTGTGAAGGTCATGCGAGATGAATGGAAAAAGTACTTACTAAACAAAGTACAACTGCGTGACATAGTGAATAAGAAAAAGAAGCCAAAGGATCCTAAGGGTTTTGGGATTCTTGATGGAGTCACTCCCATAACCCATGCACAGAATGCAGAAACCAGTGGCATTAATAAGCAGGAGCATGATGCACTTTTGGCAGCAGCTTCAAAACTGCGAAATCTTGCTGAAAGTAATCATGTTGTTGAAGATACTCCTCAGGCTGATTTGGGTGGACATGGTCGTGGAAAAGGAAAGAGAAAATTGGGGAATAAAAATGGCCCAATCATTATTGATGGCTCTGGTGTTCAGAGTAACAATAAGGAGAAAGTGGCTAGTGGTAAAATTGGGATGTCTGATTCAAAAAATGAAGTCCATACGGGTGAAAGTAATCCTGTCAGTGCTGGTAGGTTTTGTGAAACCAAACATGGTGTGACATCTGCAGACGACATGGTTCTTCGGAGGCACACCTGTCCTGATGCTGTGGCTAGAGATGGGAAGCCACTACCACCAGTACATTTTTATGCCCTAGAAAGTGATCAGCCTATACTGGACATTTTAAAGCCCTCTATAATCATTGTTTACCATCCAGACATGACCTTTGTAAGAGAAATTGAAGTCTACAAATCTGAGAATCCCTCAAAAAGGTTAAAGGTATATTTTATTTTCTATGAAGATTCAACTGAGGTACAGAAGTTTGAGGCAAGTATACGTAGAGAGAATGGAGCATTTGAATCTTTGATCAGGCAAAAATCTATGATGATGATTTCAGTTGACCAGGTTTGTTTTACTATTTTTGTTTCCCTCTGTTTTTCTTTTCGTTTCTGGTTGCTGCTTGGGTCCTTTGTTCTGGGTATGGTTACTTTCAGTATAGCAATATGGAGAGTGACAAGCTGTTAAGTAATTGATTTACTAATTTCATCTTACATTGTTTTCCTCTCTTTTCTGACTGATGTATTTGGCCTGCTGTTTGTCAGAGTGGGCATGGTTTAGGATTGAATTCTACCCTTGATTCAGATTCAAATACTCCCCAGAACTCATTAACCAGAAAAGCAGGTGGGAGAAAAGAGGTTGATAAAGAAATGCAGGTTTGTGATATCTTCGTGTCTTTGATGTCTATTCTATGCCTCTTATACTTGCCATGGAGTTTATAGTTTGGAAATTTCAACATTTCAGGTCATTGTAGACATGCGGGAATTCATGAGCAGCCTTCCAAATGTTCTTCATCAAAAGGGAATGCGCATAATTCCAGTGACCCTTGAAGTTGGTGACTATATCCTATCACCATTAATTTGTGTGGAAAGAAAAAGTATACAAGATCTCTTCGCGAGTTTCACATCAGGTCGTCTATACCACCAGGTGGAAACAATGGTGCGATATTATAGGATACCAGTGCTCTTGATTGAGTTTTCACAGGATAAGAGCTTTTCATTTCAGGTTTGTTGACCAGTATACAACTTTATCTTTTGCTTTTATTGTCTTGTAACTATTACCGGCACCAATGGCATATCCAGATTCAGAGGGTTGTTTTGACAGGCAGGCAACCCATTTATAAGAATGCTTGCCATTACTATTTTGGCCCAAACTAGTACTATATACTTGGGCATGGGGTCTGGGCATAGTGCTTGAATTTTAGTATGACTTGGCTGTGCTGGTGCATAGTTATTGTTTCTTTCTTTGGTTTTAATGAAAATGATTGTTCAAACATGATTCATGGATATATTTCTAATGTACTATTAGATTAGCATTTGTTTTGTGGAGTAGCAATGACATTTGAACTGTCATGGATATCTTTTCCAGTCTGCCAGTGATATCGGTGATGATGTGACACCGAATAGCATTATATCAAAGTTGTCATTGCTTGCACTACATTTTCCCCGGCTACGAATAATCTGGTCTCGGAGTTTGCATGCTACTTCTGAAATATTTGCTTCACTTAAGGCAAATCAAGATGAACCTGATGAAACAAAAGCAATGAGAGTGGGTGTCCCCTCAGAAGAAGGAATTGTGGAAAATGACGTTAGGTAAGTTGCTTTTTCATAGCTTAAACTTGTAAGGTAGCTTCGTGCTACCAAAGGATGAAATGAAAACGTGAGTTTATGGGACGTGATCTGTATAAGTTTTTAGGCAACTTTTACATAAATTAGAATTCTCATGTCTCAACAAGTACCTTTCCTTGCCTAAAACTATGCACAGGTTCCATGCATGATTACATAAACATTTGATCGAGTCTTTCTATCAAAATGTGTCACTGATGCGTTTCTATACACTGATTCATTTTGTGTTCATAATGTAAATTTTGGAGTTTAATGCTGTATCACAGGGCTGAAAACTACAACACATCGGCTGTGGAGTTTCTTAGACGGCTTCCAGGTGTTACAGATTCTAATTATAGGGCCATAATGGATGGTTGTAAGAGTTTGGCAGAACTTGCTCTTCTTCCAGTAGAAAAGCTAGCTGAAATAATGGGTGGTCATAAAGCTGCTCGTACTCTCAGAGACTTTTTAGATGCTAAATATCCCACTTTGTTGTGAGGTAAATTAGGACAATTCATTTGTTGAAATGGTACTGGCAATTTATTCAAGTTGTCTATTATTTCGACTCTGCATCATGGGGTCTATTAATTCTCATAATCATTCATGGTCATTACTCCAATGTAATGTTTAAATTTATGTATTATTTCACTACTTTTATTTTATATTATGTGTATTTTTATTGTTCCATTAGGATTTTTTTTCCATGTATTTTTCTTTTTAATTTGTGTCTAATGATTTTATTTTAAATATGTTAGTTGTGATGACCTCAGTATTGTATAGATATACAAATGTTATTAAGGTAGTTATTATATTAGTATTTTTTTTTTTGTCAAGGTTTTAATTCCTTTAACTCTTAATCCAAACTAGAGTTCTTTTATTTATAATTGATGAAACCGGGCTCACACTTATGTCTCCTCCAAACAGAATTTTATTTTCTCCTACTAAACAGACGGCCCTATTTAGAGTTAACGGCAGTTAAGTGGGGAAAATGGCCTACGCATAGTTTTAGAAAATAAATACTTAGTATTTTTTTTTAATCATAATTAACTCTCAAGATCTCATATTTAAATCCGGAACAAGACATCAAATCTAACAATATTGAGAAATTACTAAAAACACATCAATCGAGATTAAGATATTCCTTCATCCAAATCTACTAAATATCGAGATTTTATCATAATTTACTAGATAAGAATGAAAATATTATCATAATTTTCATCCAAATCATAATTTACTAGAAAATTGAGATTTTATCATAATTTAATCGATCGAGATTTTGTCGTAATTTACTAAAAATAAACATATTCCTTCATCCAAATTAAGATATTACATCGATCGAGAACAATATAAATTTACTAGAAAAGGATGAACTTGCAAACAAGTTCAGAATAGAGCTAGAGAGAATTTTGTCACCTATGTTTTAGGACGAAGAAGAAATAGAGCTAGAGAGAATTTTGTCTTGGTCACTAGGTTTTGTTGTTATAAGTCTTTAAATGCATTAGAATTACAATAATAAATTTAATGTTTTTTATTAGTCATTTTGATTTTTAAATATGTCTTTAGTTAATTAATTTAGTCTTCAATTTTCGTTAGTTACTTTAGTCTATAAAAGTATTAACCAAAAAAACATTTGAAAATGTATTTGTAATTTTGATAATTTCAGAAAACTAGTTTCTGCGATTTATTTGTATATTTAAACCATGGCTTGCTTGTTGTCGAAAACTAATCCTTTTGTGTGAGGTGTTGTCCTCCGGTAGATTTTTTATGTATAAGAAGCCTATCATCAATTATGTTAAATCTTCCCTTTGGCCAAACGTCAATAATAATTTGAATTTTGCTATAGCTAATTCAATGTGGCTTATTGGTAATGATAAGTTTAATTTTTGGTTTGATGCGCGTGGAGTTAATTTGAGGTCGTCGGTTGCTAATTCATTAAGAATGGGTTATTCCTCAACTTTTGGTTGAAAGGTCTCCTATTATAGCAGACTCCATTAATGGTGAGATATGATAAAATGTTTTCTCATTAGGTGTGTGTGCCCAATAAATTTGTTGTTAATTTTTTGCTTTTGACTTTAAATATTTAGCGAATAAAATGAATTGAGTTATGTAAAGTATACTGTCAAACAACCCCCACTACATTTAATTAGTGTGGTTTGTGGTGTCAGTTTTTTTTGTTAGAGAATATTATAAAATAGAAAAGAATTTGAGATTTGAAATTGATACTAATTTGCAATTTCCAATCCAAATTTTGTGATGATATTTTGAAATTTATGGTGTTATAGTACAAATTGATGGTTTTCCGTGGATAATTATGTACAATAAATTCGTTGTTTTGACTTTCAGATATTTGACAAAGAAAATGAATTTGAGTTATGCGAATTATACCTACTAATAACCCCCACTAAAATTTTGTGTGGTCCGTGGTGTTAGTATTTTTGGTCAGAAACATTACAAAATAGAAAGGAATTCAAGACTTAAAAGTGATGATACTTTGAAATTGCAATCCCTATTTTATGATGATATTTTGAAATCGACGATGTAATACGACAAAATGAAGGTTTCTCAATAAATATAAATGCCCAATAAATTCATTGTTTATTTTCAAAAATTGCTTTTGACTTTTAGATATTTGATGAAGGAAATGAATTTGAAGTTATGGTTGCGAAGAAAATGAGCTTAAAGTTATAGGAAGTATAAGTTATAACCACAAGGCACAAACAACCCCCACTAATTTAGTGTGGTACGTGGTGTTAGTTTTTTTTCAAGAGAAAACTAGTTGCGGTACTAGTTGTACGTTTTCCTCCCTCCTTTTCGTATAAGATCGGTTAAACAAAACATTGATTAATTATTTTTTCCCAATAAATTTTCCCTTTAAAGCAAGAATGAATAGCAGCTAAAAAGATTATTTAAAAACCATTAAAAATTAAAGGGTTCTTTTTATAAAATAAAAATAAAAAAGGTTTGTGTGAATAATTTTTTTTCCAATAAAAGGTAAATAGTTGTTTTTTTCCCTCTTTTTCTTACTATTATTTATTTTAATAAAATTAAATATGTTTGTGGTCAAAATAATGAATTTTTTGAATTTATTTCTATAAAATTTGTTCATTTTTAATCTCACATTTTATAAAATAGAGTCTTTTTAATCCATTGTAAGGATTAAAAGTACCCTATTGAGGGACTTTTTTTTTTGATATAATAAGAAGGGACTTTTTTAAAAACGTAGAAGTGGATTAAAGTAAAAAGACGTTTTAAAAAAAGATTAAAAAATAAAAAGAAAATAAAAAAGATATGTGGAGACATAGA
>JBBPBQ010020322.1:2840665-2871366 GCA_037974755.1 Cicer yamashitae | reverse complement strand
TGGACTATTTTATAGAGGTTTCAAAATAAATAAGGCTAGAATTAGTTCAAAAAACCATTTATTTTTAAATATAGTAAAATTATTTGAGTTGGTCTCATATATAAGCAACAAAAAACTATATTTAGTGATCTCAAATATAAATAAAAATTTGACTAATTCTATAATACTTAATGTTTTAATTTCTAAAATATTATTTAATTAGTGTATATTTTATTTTTCAATAATTCATAGAACAAGTTTTAATGAAAAACAATTAAGAAAATACATATTAATTTGTAAAAATTAAACAAACTCAACTATTTTTCTTAAAAAACTATTTTTGTTGCTTATATATAAACTAGAGTAAACAATTGATTTGTGGGAGCAATTGCCCCAATTATCATATACTAATAGATCGACAATATACCTCTCTTGGTCTAAATTCAAACTTTAATTCATGATCTTCCCCTAAACTCCACTCAATTAAAAAACTTGAGTGATTTGTATTAAATCATAAAATTCAAATACCATTGTTTCTAAGTTGTAAAACAAAAACTCTCTAGTATAGTTAAACGGTTAAACCAATTACTACCCCTATTTTTTATTTTAAAACCTCTATAAAATAAAGTGAGATCATGATTTTGAAAAAGAAAAGAAAAATAATAATTATGATGACGGCACTCTATGAATGTCATACGTAAGTTTATATCCGTCAATCTTTTGTAGTGCTTGTATATATGTAACTTAAGAAGATGAAGATGATTTGATTTTTTCCTTTCACTAAAAAATAGATGATTTGATTTGTCCTTAACGCGTCCATATAGTCGAACAAAATTAATTTAGTTAGAACTATAGTGCTCATATATTAATTAATTAACGAATCACTAAGACCGATGGATTTGCCATGGTGCGTTACAACCAAATGTGTCTGCTAGATATTTAAATGGAGTGAAGATTTAATTTGGTACCTTGATATGTGAAGCTGTCTTTATTGTTAATCTCTCTATCCATCAAATTCTTCCCCACACTCTCTCTACCGTCACCATTTTCTATCTCTCTCATCACCAATATTTTGATGACTTCTGATTATGTTTTCAAAAATGAGGATAAGTTTACTAAAAGATTATCCAAATTCAAATATGTACAGCTCAAGACTTTTATAGTTCCCTCTTCCTTATTTATCTTCTTTTTTTTTTAAGCTTTTATATCCCTTTTCATGTATTTTTTTTGGTACAACTTGTACTTGAAGAACTTTTTTATATATTATAATTGATTTATAGAAAAAAAAATTGACTTTTAAATAAGAAAATAATATCTAAAAATACACCGTTTCAAATACAGAAATATTGAATTTCGTGTGTAAATGATATGATAAATTATACAAGACGCATGCTCTTTTATTGTTTAAGTTTTTGATTGAATTTAATATACTGTTGATTATAAAATTTATTTATAAGGTGAAGACGGTCTAAAACCAGATAAATATCATCTAAATCGTATCTCTAATCGATGTTTGACTCTTATACAACACTTTTTTACGTTTAAATTTTTAAAAAATTAACGCATATAAAATAATATAGATCTTAATAAATTGTTTCAAGTTCATACCAAGACGTCTGAATGTGCACAATAAAATATATTTATGGTATGTTAAAGATACCATTTTTATAATTTGCATAATTTGAACTTAATTTTTATTAGAACTTCTAGCATTGAGTTGAGCAGCCAGTGAATTTCCAAGAAAACTATATCAATAAAAAAGGTTAGGCATTTTGCCACTGCAATAATAAACTGGTTCTGTGCACCAAAATAAATAAATTGGTTCAAATATTATATGATGACCGTAGCCCTTGAGGGCCAATCATAGGGTCTACATGTACACATCATCATTCCAATCTCCTTCTATTCCATATAGTCCCAAGTGGAAGGAAAAAAATTGGCTACTAATTCAGTATATGGACCTTACTACTTCGGCTTGTACTATAAATAAGACTCTGCATCTTAATTCATACATAGCATATCCTAGAATAATTTGCTGCATTTCTCTCCTCTTTGTGCTTCACAATTTGTCATTTAACATAATGGAACTTAATTTTAAATGCCAAGTTGGTCTTGTTTGTGTCATATTGTTCTTACCTGCCCTGTGTACCTCTCAGGACTCTTTTATTTGCTCTAGAGCAACCTATTATGGTAGTCCAGATTGTTATGGAAATCCAAGTATGTGATCCTCCAACAATATATTATATACGCTATGAAGCACATACACACCCTTCTATTATATTTAATTATACATTAATAGTATTATTAAATAAACATGTTGGATATCAAACATATCTTTAATTTAAAATATTAGTACTATGTAATGTTTGTTATCGAGTACATTTTTATAATTGTAGAAATATATACTCGTCTATTATTATACTTAGGAATATGAAAATGTGTCCCATGATGTTACTTACTAAAGAATGTGCAACCTAGCTAGACATTACACTACTTTGGCACATTAATTGCATAAAGAATATGATCTTAATGATCAATTAACTATATATATGTTTTAGGAGGAGCTTGTGGCTATGGCGATTACGGACAGACGGTAAACGACGGTAATGTCGCCGGCGTGTCTTGGCTATGGAAGAATGGATCTGGTTGTGGTGCATGCTATCAAGTAACTCTACTTAATTCACTACTTTTAAATTTTTTTTTAACAAATTAAGAAATTTATAGTGTATTAGTAACCTTCTTCATATGAATTTTTTACAAAACATGTCTTTTCATATTTCATTTCATATCATTAAGGTCTAAATTAAAGTAAAAAAAAAATCTTATCATTAAAACAATAATATAATCTCTCTAAAATGAAATATAAATAAAAACAATATTTTTAAAAATTGTTGTATCAAATCTAAATTTTAGATAAAATAAATAAATTTTTCAAATTTATAACTATATGAAAATTCTTAATAGTATCCACTAACAGTTGTTTATTTATGAACTAAAAAAATAATGATGAAATAGGTTAGGTGCCAAATACCAGAATTGTGTGATGAGAATGGAGCATATGTTATTGTGACGGATTATGGTGTGGGAGATAGAACAGACTTCATCATGAGTCCACGTGGCTATTCAAAATTGGGGAAAAATGCTGATGCATCTGCTGAACTTTTCAAATATGGTGTGGTTGATGTTGAATACAAAAGGGTTCCTTGCAAATACAATGGCTATAATGTCTTGTTTAAGGTTCATGACGGTAGCAAAAACCCTCACTACTTGGCCATTCTTGTTCTCTATGTTGGTGGAACAAATGATGTAACTGCTGTTCAATTGTGGCAGGTATTACATACATATATACACATCTATTATTTCAAATATAAAATTAGAGTTTAATAGATATACTCTTTCATCGTACATTAAAGTTTAATAGATATACTATTTATTTTTTTCATGTCGCATACCATTAAAAGTGAAGTGAAATGAATTATTTGGCAAGTATATTGCTATTGAATGTATAAATTTATTTTGTATTGACATTGAATATTTGTTTTTCTCATTAAATTAATATAAAAATAGTTTTAAGAGTATCACAACTTCATGATTATCATAATTCTTAACTTAAAAATGTTTAGTATAGTAGATATGAGTTTTTTGGTTGGAACAATCTTTGATCAAATTTTAGTTAACTATTGGTCGAACTTTGAATTATTAAGATTTTTTTTCTTAAAAAACGAATTATATAAATTTAATGAAGATACACCAACGGTGTAAAGTGGTTTTCCACGTACATTCAATAAAAACTTATGATATTAACACTTTGTACGTGTAATTTAAAAATAATCATAAAATTGTGAATTTTAATTAGACGTCGGTATAAAAATTAATTTACATTGGTAGTACATGTCCCTTTTCTCAAATTATATTTAAACCAATTATATTTTCCATGTAGATTATTTTGTTTTGAGAGTTTTTATATTTAGTTACACATTGCTATAAATTGAATTGGTAATGTAACAGGAAGATTGCCAAGAGTGGAGGACAATGCGTAGGGCATTTGGGATAGTGTTTGATGCAGAGAACCCTCCAAGAGGTGAAATCAAGTTGAGGTTCCAAGTGAGTGGTAGTGCTGGACTGTCTTGGGTAGAGTCCAAGAATGTTATCTCCAGTGATTGGCAGGCTGGGGCTGTTTATGACTCAGAAATTCAGTTTGATTAAAAATACAAAAAGCACTTATAGATTGGGACTAGATTACTAGTACTTTATTGTTTCTTGTTTGTGTTGTGGCATTCTAAAATTAATGTTCCTATTTACTAGTGGGTGGGTGGAGTGAGTGAGTGCTCTTTGTACTTAACTAAAACTGTGGGATTTATGTGCTTTTCATGTGACTCATTACAAACTATATAAATAAATCAATAAATAAAAGGTGCCTTTTCTCCTTTGCTTGTTGTGTTTAGCTTCTAATTAAATGTCATAAGAGATGCAATGAACCTACTTATACTCTTGTGAAAGTTTTAGGATAATCCTACTCATTATTTTTTAGGAGTATATTTACAAGTTACAGCTTCAAACTATAACTTGCTAACATTGTTTTTATAAAAATAAAAAACGAGTTAAAAGTTTTTTTTTTGGCATAAACAAGTAAAAGTATATTAACAATCTCTTTGAACACACAAAAATATATCACTTAATATCAAATGCCTAGGATAAGTCAAGTATATATGGGTCATCTTCAGCTAATAACCTCGCATCCACACTTAACGAAATCAAAATTCAAAACTAGCTCGACAGACACACAAGTAAAATCTTTGTTTAAAACCTCTGAAAAATATTTTTATTAATTAACCACCTGTTAATGCCTTTGAAATATGTTAGGCCAATTGATCGCAATGAAATGTAAACTCTCTGCATCTCATGGTATAAAAATCTTGTTGAAGGCTGCATTTTTTGTAAGGTCGACCCTGACCAGAATGTTAAGATAAGAGAATAAATGTATGTTACAATTAGCAATGAGTTTGACAAAATAATGGTGTAAACATAATTTTGTTGAACACAGACAGCAAGTGAAGTAAACAGATAACTCTCATTGCAGGGAATAGAGCAAGGGTTCAAATTGGCACAAGGGTTTGACTTTGGATGTGAAACAAAAATTGAAATTTTAAAAAGTTAAGAAACTTAATTATAAAATAAAATAGTTTCGAGTAAAATCTACCACAAACATGAGCTTTCACACATTCAAATGGCAACATATTTGTCCTTTTCACAAAATTTGGCTCACAGGCCGTTTGCTATTCACTTTTCTCAGAACAATATCAGAATAATCGCAACCAACTATTGACATTAACATGCTTCAAAACTAAATATCATATTTGGGGATATTAGTTTGAAAGACGCATAAAAAACACTGTTCCAATTCCAACACTTAACATGGCAGACCTTAATACAACCTACCAGTACATTCCACGGAACCACAATAGCAATTCTTCTTTTTAATATTGCCGTTAGAATCACGGACTTGATCTATCATATAATTGTAATCGTAAGTCAGCTCTTGCAAGGGAGGAATGTTCTCAGCAGCAAATAACATGATGTGAGGAATCCTATTGTCATGATGATCGTAAAGGACATTCTGAGCATAAAGATTAGGGGAGCAACTATGATTGACGAATCTCCCCACATTACCAAACTTAGCAGCATCGATGGTGAAGCCAACATCCTTCACTACTTCACAAGAATGTGACTGCGACTCTGGCATAAGGGTCGAAAGTCCATCCCAAAGAGTATTGTTGCTGTTGTTATTTCCAATATCAAAAAGATACTCGTCATTACCAGTTCTTTGTTCAGCTTCTTTGTCTTCAAGAACCTCTCCTATATATTCGCAGATAAAACTTCCTGATGAGATGGAATTTAGGGATCTTACACCCCATCCCCTTGAATTGGTTTTAAAAATTTCGAGTTGCATCTTTATGCCAAGTTGGCTGACTCTGTTATGGCAGGTTAAAGGGCACTTGCATTTAGGCCCACACTCATAAACTAGAGGCTTTGCTTCTACAATAGCCCCATTGTGATTAAATGGGATCTCACCCCCATTTTTAAGTACACAAGAACATTTATCCAGGTCAGAGCATCCATTGGTACAATTACAGCCTTCTGGACGGACAAGATTGCAACAATCAGGATATATCATACTAGTTATGTATTTAAATGGCGGGGGTTTCTCATCATCTATGGTGTTCACAGCACATACGGGAATTCGCTCTACCCCGTAAGAAATATCGTCGACACACAGACCTTCTCTTGTTTTGAACTTTTTAGATTTCTTCACTTCCTTCAAGGCAAGTTCTGGTTGACCTGGGATTTTTCGCAAACGAAACCTATAAACCAGTTTCCCATGTGGCCCCATATCCTGCCAATACGACTCAACTAGATACAGTCCATCATAAACATATGTCTTGGATTTTCCATCCATTGATTCAGAACCCCGTATCACCCTAACAGGATTCTTTTCCTCGCTACTGTTTTTCAAAGCAAGATTGCCCCTTTCAAGCTTCTGATCTTCTGGCTCTTTACCAGTGGTCATCACATTTCCACCCTGCCCCGTATAAATCAAAACATCCGAATTATCTAAATCATCAGCATAGCCCCCCGACGCAACAATACTAGTTGCAAGGATCTTACCATTGTGCCTCACATAATCTATACCACCCTGAGTCTGGCGATGAAGGCCAATCATATTAAGCTCCACTCTGTATTGAAACTCATCACCGACTTCGACCCCAGGGACAGGTCCCAAGATCTGCTTCCCTGTGTTAACATAGTTCCCTTTCTCCTTAAGTATCTTTGCGGCTTGTAAATCAATCCTCTTTCTTTCTCGCTCATTTGACTTTGCTTCCACTTCTTGCAAAAGCTTTCTAGAAACAGCTTGGAACAGGCGTAATGTTTGTCTCACTTTATTTCGGGTCACTGAGTCATTCACATGACCACTGAAATCACTATGACCAAGAGGAGGAACAATTACACTAAGTGATTTTGGGACACTTTTAAAGTCTTTGTTATTTTCATTAGGACCAAGAGAATCCTTCTCCCATATTACTAATTGACCCATGCCATCAGAAGTAGAGTTTCCTTTTTTCTTTTTCAGCGAATTGTGCCCCGAATGATTCGGTACCAGTTTCGTCTTGATAGCAGTTTTAGACCTGTCTATTTGGGCATAAAAATCAACTTTCTTTCCCTTCCTTTCATTTGTACCCTCTATTGATTTAAATTTGGAGGAATCATTATCAGATCTCCAAGGACATTCTGATTTAGACATCAAACCTAGCACTACTTTCCTGCCTGATGAGACGTTCAATTTTCCCTCAGGACTTCGGACTTCTGGGTAAACAATATCTAACGCTGATGTTCCCTCAGCCAGTACAATGTCCTTAATTTCCTCTTTAGCCACTGCCTTGGAATTTATGTTAACCTGATGATGATTACGTTTTTCAGGAAGTTTAATGTACTTTTCTCTTGTATCATTCCCTTCAGAATCAGCTTGAATGATGTCAGCAAGCTTTCTCTTGTAACCATGTTCAAGTGGAATGTTATTTTCCAATTCTTTTACGTCAGTAGCTGCAACTTTTTTAAATGGACCGACATCTAGAGCCAAGTCCTGTAGACCCACTCTCTTTTTATTCAAAGAGATCTCCTTTAGACACTCATCCTTACTGAGACGGGGAGCATTGCGTCCACATAAACGAGGAAAGTCTCTGACCGCTGCAATTTTTCTACGAGGAGGATACCTTCTAGTTATAGCCTCCTCAACACAAACACCAGAACCACCAATGTTGATATTGGACGATGAGAATTTCGAGTTGTCAGACATAGCTACCTCACCGACTGGAGATGATGACTTTGATATATAAGAGAAATCTTGTTTTACAGAGTTTTCTGTTGCAAATTCGATACCCAAAGTTTCCATGCCCACCAATGCCAATTTTGCACGTTCATCATTAGCCAAAGTAGATCCATCCACTAGATGAGATGAAACCACAGGATTTTCATTCTTCAAACTACAGCCTTCAGTTGCAAATTCCGCATCCAAAGCTTCCATGCCCACCAATGCCACTTTTGCATGTTCGTGGTTAACAAAAGTAGGCCCATCCACTTGATGAGATGAGACCACAGGATTTTCCTTTTCCAAGCTAGAGTCTTCAGTTGAAATTTCCATACCCGAAGTTTCCATGCCCGCCAATGCCACTTTTGCAGGTCCATTGTTAGCCAAAGTAGTCCCATCCACTTGATGAGATGAGACCACAGGATCTCCCTCCTTCAAACCACAGTCACTTGTTTGGTCAAGAGTCTCTGTCAATAACGAATTATTTTTGAACTCAGAATCTTGAGGATCATTTTCAGCTTCACCCCCGAAATGTTCGCCACTCTTATCCTCAACAATTGTACCATTAGCAGAACCAAAGCCACCATTATCTACCATTAAGATTGGACCAACCCCAGAACAAAATGGTCCACATTCTTCTGGAAAATCACGAACTGCAGAAACTTTACGGCGCTTAAACTTGGGCTGAGCAAGGACAGTGGAATCCTCATTTTCCATCAATGGCTTCCCAAATTCTTCTTCAGAATGCCCATTACA
Source organism: Cicer yamashitae (assembly GCA_037974755.1). Lineage (NCBI taxonomy): Eukaryota > Viridiplantae > Streptophyta > Magnoliopsida > Fabales > Fabaceae > Cicer > Cicer yamashitae. The sequence goes on along the minus strand of JBBPBQ010020322.1, from coordinate 2,862,767 downwards.
GGCTGACGTTGCCATTCCTCTTGATGACTCCAAATTCATCTTCTCATCCAAACCCTCATTCCCAACCGAAAAAACATATGTAACAAGGTACTAAACCTTTGCCAATTAATGATCCTGCACTCTTCATTTTACTGTGCAGAAAACAGGAAAGCATCCAAGGAAACGACTTAATATCAAAGAGCATGGATATAAAGATAAAATTACTAGTTATAACACCTCAAGAAATAAAGACTTAATGTTAGCTAGTCGAAGGCGAAAGAAACCATAAGGCACTAGAGATGGACTTTTAATTCTTTGAGTAGAATGATTGTACATCAACAATCTCAAATCTGAGTTTCATAATTTATACCGTAGTTTCTAACATAAATAAGATATCTGATTTTCAAATTTTATATGATACACACATTCATATCAGAAGTGCAACTTTTTATATGAAACTAAAGAATAGGAAATGGAATAGATGAATTGATTCCAGAGCACTAATCACACCCCCTTAACAGCACCACAGTAATGATTTTTGTTATACTCGTTACCCAAATTAATACGATGGACAGTCCTAAACATTGTGCAAAATACCCCACTCCTAAGGTCATATACCACCCAAAGTTCATGTAAAATGCAAGGACATAAGCACTGAAACTTCTTATCGAAGGTGTGTCCCGATGTCCAACGCATGTCAGTGTTAGACGTTGACACATTGATTACATTCAATTAATTCATTTTCTCAAATTATTATCAACGTCCACGTCTGTCGGGCGTGTGTCTGGTTTTCGTGTCGGTCTCCATGATTCATAGGACACAAATCACCCATCCATAATAAATAAATAATAACCAAAACCTAACATTCGAATATCATTTGACATTACCCACAAATTTTGAATATGTTTCAAATTTTGAATATGTTTGAAACACTCATCTTATTAGTGGTTTCAAATTTCAAAATTATAAAATACATTTGAATATAAAGTCTAAACCTAAACCATCAATTTAGTGTAAGTAAAAAGAAAATAAAAAAGAAGAAAAAGAAAACTAAGTTGGTTTGAGAAGAAGACGATGTAGGGCAAAAGTAAGAAAGTAAAATGATATACAAATATGCAATTAGGGTAAGAAAATATTGAAAATCGACGTATTAATAATAGTAGAAAAAAGATTTCGGCTACCTTTGTGTGTGGCGTGAAATCGGAGGTTGGAAAATAGAAATCGCAAAGTGCGGTTTCAGAACTCCGATAACATCATTGAATTAGTGGTGAGGATTTCGCGATGGGAAGAAATGATGAGCGGGAAGAGTTGAATGAATGAATGGAGAAGAAGGGAGAGTGAGTGAGAAAAGAAGAGAAATTTTTTTTTTTTCTTTTCCGAAGAGAAAATAAGGTAACGTAGCAAACTGTAATGAAATACTACTCTTCTGAAATAAATAAAATATAAAAATATATGTATATATATATATATATATATATATATATATATATATATATTTATATATTTGATGTTAGTTTTTAAGTAAAAATAGTATTTGTTTGTAGTTATTACCAGAGGAGAAAGGCATTCATTTTCATTGAGAGGGAAAAAAGGGATAAAATGAGAAAAACTGGAAAAAGTTTACTGGATCATTCCTCATCTCATATTCAGTATCATTTACTGTCTTAAGAAAATTATTGTGTATATCAACTCTTGATAAAATTAGCTTTTTTTACACAATCATACAAGAAATGTTTATTGAAAATCAAAATTTTGATGTTAAATACAAGTATAAAATCATTAAGTGGTAGATTTAATATTTAATTTTCACTAATGTTATTGAAGGAAGATAAATGCAAATTCATTTAATGAACTCAAATATTTTCTGTTTAGATTTGATTATCTTCTCAACTTAAATTTTTTGCATAAAAAATTTGATATCAAATACAAGATCATTTGATTTTTATGTTTATTTTGAAATGCCTCTCATTTAAGTTTTATGAGTTAAAAAGTAAAAGAGATAGATATAAATATATACAGCGATACATATGGGATCTATATTTAGATGTTTAAAACTTCAAATACCCATGGTCAAATTAATTTTATAGACTAAACTATTTTTATTAATTAAATAATTAGTAAAATAGTTAGATGAATTGATAATTTGAGATACAATAATTAAGAACATTAGAAGAAAAAATATATTTAATAATTTATTGACATTTTAAGTAGTAATAAATATTTTAATTGTAACGATTAGTATGAGATAAAGTAACGGATTACGCATTATCGACAATCTCAATTAGACATTAAACAATTTTATTTTTACATAAAAATTTATAAAAATTATTTACATATTTTTAAAAGTGATAAAAATGTGTAACACTACTCAAGTAGCATGTCCGTATAACTTGATCAATCTTTGTGTATATATATCATTGTACTTTAATTAAATTATTAATGAGTATATATTGTCCGTATTAATTTTATACCCACGTCTAATGATAATTCTCTATTTTATCATGCTGATAATTAACTACTTGATTTTAGTAAAATAATTTATAATAATAGTGTATATCCCATTTTTTTATTAAATATATCAATAAATATTTTACAAGTAAATTATACTCAAGTCTTATCCCATAAGAAATGCTTAAATTACACTGCCTCCTCTCTTATGTTAAATTAATTAATAAACACTCCTTTCCTCTCCGCCTTTATGCGATGTTTATTAGAGAAAATCACATTATCCTCCCTTAATAGATTATTGAGTTACATTCCCTATCCTGTTATGTTAAAATATATTCCCCTTCCTTGACAAACTCTTAAGCCCATTTTAATTAAACTTCTATTGCATATTATTTTTCTTTAATTTTTATTCCAAGTATCATTAACATAGTTTCAAACCATATTATAAACTATGAAACTACAAGATAAAAAAAATATTTGACAAATTACTAAAGTAGGTAGAAAAACTATTTAAAAATAAATTTTATATTCCAAAATCATAAAATTAATAATAAAAGGTTCAAAATTAACCATAGTTGAGATTGGAAGTTATAAAGAAAGCCAAAAGAAAATTTTAAATGGTAGGTTTGTTATGAAACTAATCAAAAGTATATCGATCAATATATTAGAATAATAGAGTTAAAGAACAGAAAGAGAGAAGATGAAAGTATTGTATTGTGTTTATTAAGGTACATTCTTACAAGATCGCACAAGTCTTATTTATTGGGCACTACTTTTAATATAACTTACAAATATATTAAAAGTCCACCATTAGGTGCACTAACATAGAGGAGTGAGTGGTCTTTAACATAGTGGAGGGAGTGACTTTTAACTAGAAGAGTTATATGAGGCAGGAAAAATTTTAAATGGTAGGTCCATTAAAGATACGTCTCATTAAAACTTTACTAAGATAAAATTCAATGGGAAAAATTTTAGTGAAGGAAAAATAGTACAACATATCAATCATCGATCATTACAAATCCAATGAGATAAAACCATGGTTAAGGAAAAAGGAATGCAAATTATGATTATTTCCCTCATGCAGGCAATCATCTTTAAGACGACGAATATCAATCTTCTATAATAGTTACTTAAAAATTTCACTTGACGATGACTTTGTAAGAATATATTTCTTTCAACTGCATTATTTTTGTTTAGATATAAATCTTTCGCATGTGTTGAACCATACACCTCAACCAAAATACATTATAACATCTTTTTGTAATGTTAAAATTTCATTTTTAGGATTAGACAAATAATCTGCATCTCCCAGATAATATATTAAATATTTGACGATAAATTGACAGCAAAATGATATATCAGAATATGTATAATTATTAAGATACATTAGTGCCCTCAATTGAACTAAGATATGATACTTCATTACCAATTAGTTCTCCTTTGATTACACATCAAATGTTATTTGTCCATGTAGAACAATATTAGCACTTTTGCTATGTAAGTTTCATGATTTACAAAAATATTATTCTTCAAATACTCCATTTGTAATCTCAAAACAAATTTTTTCCTTCTTACATATTTCATTTTACTCTTTTCTTTAATCAAAAATATTTTATAAGCTATTTTATATAATCAATACAAACATAAATTATAACGAATTTATTTCTAAATATTTTCTTAAAAATGATGTGATTGTCATATCTCTCGTTTGAAAATATTCACTGAATATATTATACAACATACATATATTGTTTGAGTAGTTAAAAAGACTTATTCATTTTGATTAAGTCATATTTTCAAGAATATGAATTTTATGTCTCACAAAAATAAATTCCTTCATAGAGTTTCATATAAACATCATTATCAAGTGAGTGATACAAATACTAATAGAATTTTATCACTTTCGCATGTATCATCATATCAATACTAATCACTGTTATATCAATTATGATAACCACAACATTGATTATACAAAATGTGGGGTTTTGTGCTGAGCTTGAGATGCTCTAACCAAGGTGATTAGGTGCATGTTGTCTCCATAAAACTACTTTCAAATCTTCAATACTGCTTTGGGTCATTTGGTCATCAAACAGTGCATGAAAGTAATTGCACCATTTAGAATGTCTAGATACGAGAGATGAAATACTCATATAATAAACCAATTTTATAGAGAGGAGATAAAAGACAAACTATACAAAATAATAAGTTAAAAAATTTACTACGTTAACATTTTCAAATTTTCTAAATATGTTGAAACGGAAATGGTGAAGAAAACATTTCTATATTCTCTTATGTTTATTAGTTAAAGTAAACATAAAAACAGGAAACTTGAAAATTCTGCAGAATGCCCTTCTCATTTCAAGATATCTTACAATCTATTACCAACCTATACAAAAAAAAGCTCATCCAACTTCAAATTGTTGGCAATCCAAGCTTAAGAAGGTTGCAAGTAAAGTAAGCACAACCATCATATCTTTCAAGATGTAAAATATGTTTCCACCAAAGTAACTCGATAATGTTACTTAGTCTGTGTTTGGACACACGTTGCGATAGTTACTCTATCATTTGTAGATAACTTTACCGTGGTTTTTCAAAAACAAGAAATTTGAGTGGTGTGCGAACAAACGTCAACGTGGTACCAAACAGACACTTAATGGTTCACAAGATGTGAGTATGCTGCCGAGCTACTACTAGTGCTCGCTTGAGCACCGAAGCTTAAACTCGGGTGTAGAAGCTCTGCCTGTGGAAAAGAATTGTTAGATGGCACTTCTAGAAGCAGATCTTGATCAGAACTTTCCTCAACAAAGTTAAAAGAATCTAGCAAGTGTGAGCTAGCATCAGGTGGCAAAGGAAATAGGAGGCTTTTTGGATTATAGCAAGTTTCATCATCTACAACTTTGCCTTCACAACTAGTCTTTATGATAGTTCTTTTAGGGCTCCTAATTATTGTCTTCACCTCTGAAATTTGAAAGATTTGTGTTAAGAATGATTCCTCAGTTAAATCATAAACAGCAATAATAAAAGAGAGTAAAGTTCTATTTTCTAATTAGTTAACAACTCACTTTAAAACGTAAAGTATCAACCATTGATGAATAAATCAAGGGAAATGCTAACAAGTGCCCCAAGCACTTGTTAACAAATCCAAAGAGGAAATATATTACGGAGAATTGTGCATTCAATGCCTTCAAATGTTAAAAAGTGATATTTCTTATTTAAATCTTTTGTTTTTATTTCCTTTTTGATTTTCTTAACAAATGCCTTAAGGGCACTTGTTAGCATGACCCATAAATCAATGGCTGATATTACATCCACATACATAAAAAACCGTGTTAAAATGTCGACCTTAATTTTCAAAAATTCAAGGAGTCAAATCCTAATTGGAAGGTCTTGTAACATGATTTGTTTTTATTGTCTTATTTGATGTCCGGTTTTACACTAACCTGGAAAGTTCTGATTTCTGCTATCACGCATTCTCTTTGCGTTTGCAACATTGGTTGATCCTATACCATAAGATCCCGGAGTATCAGATTTTTCAGCTCTATTTTTACATCTCTGCATCCATTGAAGGGAATGAAATTTGATAAGTTTATCAATATAATTCTTATTTATCAGCACAGTCTCTAATATTAAGATAATAAATTATCACAAACCTTAAGAAAATGATAGTGTTCCACCCATTTCGACTTCGACAGATTAGATAGTGCAAATCTTTTCAAAGTCTTGCAGTCTTCAGGTTTTGCCCCCAACAAAGAGATATCGAAGACACCTTCCGCAAGAAGCTGCTGAAAATAAGTTAAGTTATCCTTGAATTGAGCACTATCGAACATGACCTTAAGGCTGCACGTACAACAATACAAATCGTCAATTGTGATGGACTCGGTCTCGAACATTGGTATCCAAAACAGTATTCTTGATGAATTACAACAAAAACTCAATGAACCAAAACTGAAAGAGTAGAATTCTAACCTATCAGGAAGTTTAGCAGTATCAATCACAGGAAGAAACTTCAGTAATTGCTGCTGCTCTTCATTTGTCAAGATTCTCGAAAACTCTTCATAGTTTACCACATCCTAGCCAAACATAATAACAATTACGGTAAGCATTCTGCGATTAAATAGATTTGTGGCGCTAACCTACTAATATTTTATTATAAATGTTTATATTTAACACTAAAAACAACTAAATCAATTACAAATGTATCGCCTCTTCTCAACTCATTTGAATCAAATGTGTAACCTGAAAGCTCTATGATTAATTACATGAACAAAGAATCTAATAAAAGATTCAAAAAATGACACTTAACCTCGTCGTTGATGTAAAACCATGCCGAATTAGTTATTAGAAGCCTGGATAAGAACATTTTTTCCATCTAGGATAAAACAATGAAACCAAAAGGGTGAAAGGGGAGTGTAACTCTCACATTTAAATCTATTAAAGTCAGTGGTGAATCATGATTTCCAAGGATTTGTACTCTTTCAAGCTGAGACTTGTCACTGAAATTTAAAAAGCAGAAATGTTAATGGCTGCATAGTAAGTTTATCTCAATTCTCAAGTATTTCTTTACTAAGTCACATGCAAAAGAAAATGCATATCTTACAAAAGAATCAACTTTTTTTTGGCATAAACAAACAAAATGGAAAGAAAAAAATAGATTTTTATCATTTTAAATTATAATTTTTTGGGGAGTAACAACAAAGTTTATTCTAGTGAAAGAAAGCTTACCTTTTAAGTTGCTCGTGCTTCATTCCGTGAAAAGCTGAGTTCCTGACCTTTTCAGCTCCCTGAGATGAGAAGTTCGAGCGACTGGAACTATCGTGCATAAGACCAGAACCGGAATATGAATACGCCTCACTCATTGGATATTGTCTATTATCAAATGAAAGAGAGCTAGCCTCAGACTCTTCTTCGCGAGCTACATAGCTAGGATGCCTGATGAGAACACTTCCATGTCCTATCTCAACAGAAACCATTGGTGTTTCACTTTCGAAAAGAAGATCTTCTTCGGAAGATGCAGAAAAATAAGACTGTTGCTCATGAAGAATAGTGCATAAATCTTTTGTGAGTTTCTCGACAGAAGAAGGCTTTGCCCGACCGACACATGTCCTCTTTTTCGAAGGCACCGTTGCATCCCAGATCACTGACTGAGCAGGTCCTAAAATCAACCAAACAACAATAAATTAGAATTAAATGTTTTTGAGAAAACAAAACAAAAATGATGAACTAAAAAAATGTAGATTGCTCCCTCCGTTCCTATTTATAAGTAAAAGTGAGTCAACAAATTTTGGACCAAATACATCAACTTTTGTTGACTCACTTTTACTTATAAATAGGAATGGAGGGAGTATATATTTTGCATAATAATGCATGCAGAGAATTTCTTGATCTTAGTCATATAATGATGAACTATTGAAGGATACAAACAAAGCATAAATGCAAAAGTAAATTTTGACTAAACAATGTGCTATCTAAGAAATATGCACATCTTAGATACTATAAATAAAAAATAAGAACTTGCCACTGCCAATGAAATCAGAACAAACCTGTCAGATCACTAGCATCTGCGCCGCCAAATTGTGCACAGCTTTCTGAGTTAGATAACGCTGATCCCGAACTTGATCGGGTGCTATAATCTTCATCAACAGCCTTTTGGAATCCATGGTTGCAATCAGATGCAATCCTTCCAGATACTACATTATCATGGTTCTGCTTCCGTTTGAGCAATTTCACTTCTTTGTTCTTATTTAACGATATGCTCTTTACCCTGGAAGCCCTTTGATCATCACAATCATCGGTTTCAGCCCGGGCATGTAAAGGAGTATAATTTGCAAGTGTTCCTTTTGTCCTCCACCGAGACCCGCATGCATTGCATAGTACTGGCTTCTCTGGCGGCCCATTGCGCCAAAGTGGTGTGCCTGTTGCAATGCTCAATTGTCAGAACTAAGAAATCTACAAACAATTAGCACCCTTGCAAACAAAAACAAAGCTGTATCTCAAATTGGATAAGCTACTATCAAACACATTCATATTTTTATGATAATCCAAATCATGATATGTATTAAACTTGATACAGCACAACACATCACTCAACAAACAATTTCAAGGTTGAGATAGCATCATCTGTTAGTATTCCCTATCATAAGGAACTAGCTTTTCCTGCTAGAAACTAGCTAGTATTAAATATTTAGGATTAATACATGTCAATAGTTTAATAACTTATTGTGAAGAGATGATATTGATATAAAAAAACTCAAAGCAGTTAGTGATAAGACTTAAATTAAGAACAATGAATACTATAGTGAAAAGAATGATTGCTTTTGTGCTTAAATGATTAACAGGAATTGCCGAGTCTCACTCGAGGCATCAAAGTTAAGACAACCTAAATGAAACATTCTCTTCTTTATGGTACTGCAATTTGCGTATCCTTACTTAACTATGTAGCACCGACACTTTAGATTGAAGACGTGTCTGGTATCTGTCATTGACACATATAGTTACATTTAATCACTTCGTTTTCTTAATTTATGGTTGGCGTCTATGTGTCAGTGTCGTGTCTATGTCGGTGCTTTCATAGATACTTAAGACCGCGGTAGAGTATTCAACAACACATAGTAGCAATGACTACAACACTTAAGAAAGTAAGAAACAGCTTCAAAATATTCAGAAAAGCAACTAAAATCATCAATGCCCGAGCTGCATGAGTAGTTCTATTAAGCTGATCAGCATTGTAAAACAAAAACAAATAATCACAAATTGAAAAAACTTGAGGATTGATTTATCATTAGCTAGAAAGCATGGGAACATAACATGTATTAGGAATAAATGCATTGCTTGTCCAAGATCCTTTGATACATTGAGAAATTGTTTTATAGAGGAAAACAACAAAAAGAACTTTGTAAAATTCATTCGGAAGACAAGAATGCATCAACTTCAAACATTTTAAAAATGCATAATTCCCTTATCTCATGTTCATTGAAATAAGAAGACATAAACTGTTCTTTAACTCTTTTTGATAAAGACCTTAACAGTATCAAGTGTTCTTCCTATCAATGCCAAAAAAAAAATCACCTATTCAATGAACTCTCCATAATTTTTCACATGTTACATTGTCTCAGATTTCAAACATAGTCAATGAAAACAAATACTAGCAATACAGTGAAACAAAAAATAAAAATAAAAGTGGAAAATCAACACAATTTCCACAACTTTCAATTCCAAATGCTCAAAGCAACAAGATTCATTAATCATACATTTGAATCTGTATACATCCATAATATTACACAGAACATGCCTAATTTTTTTCAATTTGCAAACAGTTACAGAACACTCTTTGAAAAAAAAATTAAAAAAAAATAAATACCTTGAATAAAAAATTACATATATTGGAGAAACAAGAACTCACTTGTAACTCCACAGTGATGGCAAGGTCCTTGTTTTCCCATGTCTCAGAAATATGAACAAAAATTTGCAGAAGAATGAGAGAAAAAAAAGTACTTTTCTTACCAAAAAGAAAATGGGAATTTTTTTAATAAATTTACAATAGTTATTTAAAAGGGTTATGGTTTCTGCATCAAAACCAAAATGAAAGTTTGAAGAATAAAGCAAAAACCAATAGACCCAGAAAAGTTTTTGTCTTTTTAGTCCTTGAAAAAAAATTCACAAAAAAAAAAGAAACCACAAACAGTAACTATAATTGAAGGGATTGATGTATATGTTATTGGTGAGAATCTGTACAATCCAATGGAAGAGAAAAGAACATTGGAGAAAAATCTGAGAAATGGTTGTGAAAAGATGAAAAGAAGGTGAAATGGTGAGAGAGAAGAGAAAGAGAGAAAGTCAGTGTATGTGACCTTTTGTATTGTATATGAAGTAAATGTTTCATCTTTTTTTCTTTCTTTTTCTTAAACATTTTTTTCCTTCTTTTTTATTTTCCCTTAAATTGATTTTTTTTTTTAATGTTACATAAATTAATTTAATATTAATTTGATTTAGTGGTAAAAAGAGTGATTTTGTATTTGCAAATTTGAATTCAATTAGTGTTATTGGACTGAAATTAAATAAATATAATATAATATAAATTTTAATGACCTCTAAATTATTTTCTATTTTATATACATCATAATATTTTTACTTTAATAAAAAAAATTGAATTTTGTTGAATTAAAATTTTAAAATATGATATTAACTTACAAGGGAAAGAGAATGGTAGGGGGAATATTATTGCATATATCCGGCTGACTATGGACTTTTCTTCTTTGTTTATCATCAATTTTCAAATCCTCATCAAACAAAATCTTAAAGTATTCCATCTTCACCGTCCATTTTTTAGGTGTCCAATAGTTCTAGTCTTATTATTATTTTATAATATATTATTATAATTATAATAATAACTTGTTAGGAATTAATATTGTGAAGGAAAGAAAAAATGTAACCCACAAAAAAAGAGAGAGAAAACAACAAGGAGATGTCTTTGGCCTTTCCCAATTTTTATTCCTTTTTTAAGAGATGAGATGAGATTACTAATTCACAATTTAATAATTTATTTATATTCTAGTGTGTGTGATGACATGATGGTGATAAGCATTTAATGTGGTTTTTAATTAATTTAAGAGAAATGGGAAGAAACATGACTATTTGTGGTCACGAACTTAATTATCACCGTTGGATTAGGCAAATGAGGTTGATGAAATAGTTGATATTTCAAATCAATGGCCAAATTCAAGCATTAGTTTTTAGGATTTTATTAAGAGTAAAATTTTATCTCAATCAAATGGTGATTAAGGAGGCTTGTGAGCTAGCCACATGATTCTCGCACGTTATTGTTCAAAGCAAAACTCCATTACATGGCTCATCTTAGTTAGTAACCGTAGAAAAATGTAATATAAGAAATTATTTTTTAATTATTTTATTGTAGTTTCCTTCTAATAAGATAATTAAATTCAAAGTGTATCACTGATTAAATATGTATATATTTTCCAACAAATATTCGAATCTAAATTTATCACGCTTTGAGAGTCCAATATTTTTCGTTATATTCAATCTCGCAAGTGATTTTTAAATTTATATCAAGAGATTGAATTAATTTTCTTTTTTACTTTATCCTACAAATTTAAAAATGATTATTCTCATAAAAATAAATTATAAGAAAGACAACATGACAAACGGTGTGTCCATGATACATAGTGGGCATCTCGTGGATTTGACTAATCTGGTGCCTTGTAATTTTCCTTGTTTGCAATTTGTGTAAAATAAATGTTAGTTCATAGTCTATAAGATTGTGCCATAAGGTCATGACATGATAGAGTTATTACTAATCTATCTCAAAAAAAAAAGGAAAAAATCACAAGCTAAAAAAACTACTATACAATTAAGGTATATGTGAAGTGAGGTTAGTTATTCGTGAATTAGTTGCATTTGACACTTTGACTTGTTAATTGTGTTTAACAAATTCGTTTATTTAATTAAATAAACCAACCCAATCTTGATACTTAGTCAAGAAAAAAAACTAATCTTGATATTTGATTCAATTAATTAAATGAGTCAATTCCATTTATAAATTTGACTTTTTATTTAATTAAAAAAATATCGATAAAAAATAAAATACAATAAGATGGACAATATTTTAACCTCAAATACAAAATAGATAATATTTGTCTTGAAATCCTAACTCAAATGACAAATGCTGATAATATTAGGTTAGACGTCCTGTTCCAGATTCAAATCCAGGACCTCAGAGTTGTGTGAGTTAATTATGGTGGAATTTACAATATTTTATAAGACAAAAAAAAAATATTTTGATGGAGATTATTCTACCAATAATTAATAAATAAGTTTTTACTAACCTTTGTTATTTATATTATAAAAATATATATGTAAGACTTTATTCATATTCTAATCTTCGATGATGCTTAAGTTAGTTTTGAAGTTTTTGGGTTATAGTCAATAAGTTATTTAGAAATTTTCTATTCTATGGTTGATAAAAATATAATAGTTTTAGATGAAAAAAGAAATATAAAATAGTTTTTAATATCGAAATTTAAACGTTAAGAATGTAAATCTATTTCTTTATAAACAATTAATTAATTATCATATATAATATTCAAATCTTTATTAAATATTAAATACATAAAATCAATAAATAAAGAAAAATATACATAAATACAAAAAATTAAAATATAAAAGAATTAAGCAAATCAAACTCAAGTTGTACTTTTTTTTAGTAATAAGTTAAACTCATTCTTTTAATTAGTATTTTTATTTATAAATTAAAATATTTATGTGCGAAGATCACGAATGTTTTAAAATATTGAAATTTACGAGTTAATTTTTTTTAAGAATTCACGTTGATAATGATCAAAGACTAAAGATTAGATGATTAAATATTCAAATTAATAGCTACCACTTTGTCACATTATATGTTGATATCTTTTAATTAGTACAATTGTTTAAATAAATATATAAGTGAAACTCAAATCACTCATTTTTTGCCCTATGTCCAAATGAGTACACACACTCAGTGAAAACATTATCATATCAAACAACCAAAAAGACCCTAATGAAAGACAAATCGAATGGCTCTCAAAGACATTGCAAATAACACGCTTTCATTGCATTATTAAAAAACTTTTTGTTCTACCAATATTAATAAAAGTTAAAACGCATTTTCTTCACTCATAGTGCCTTTTAGGAACATATACGAACCACCAACTAGTCATGTATATTGATTAAAAGCTAAATTCAACCATAGCTAACCCACCTCTTCCCAAATCTATCTTTTTTTGGCAATACATCTCACCCACTTGAAAAGCAAACAAAATAAAGGAGGGTTTGTTTGTTTAAGATTAAAAAAAATATATTTTATATTATATATATATATATATATATATATATATATATATATATATTTTATCTTAGAAGATATGATAAATTTCACTATAATTAATCCATACAACTGTGAAGTCCAAAGTTCGAACTCGAGACGTCCAACTTAACAATATCGACATTTGTCATTTAAATTGGTGTTTAAGGACATATTTTATATTATTTTATCTTTTTGTTATAACATTTTTAATAATGAATTTAAAAAATAAAGTTTCAAACAAAAAAACTGGTTTAAACAGTTTATCTTAAAATATTATTTTAAGTATTTTATCTATTTGTTATAACTTTTTTTAGATAATGAAATTTTAAAAAAAATGATTAAAATGAAAAACTATTTTGAGAAATTCTTCATAAAAATCATATTTGAAAAATAATTTTTTTTAAATGTGATTTTTATCATGTTCAATTTTTTAATAACGAATATCTAAGTTATTGAATATCAAAATTAATATTTTTCAAAGGTTACAAATGAATCTAAAACAAATTTTGCTATTTTTAAGTAAGTTTTTACAAGAATCATTTTAAAAAATATAAAATCAAAATATCATTTTAAAAATTTTAAACAATTAACAGACCCAAAATATTTTCATCCCAAACTAGCATTAAACTAGCAATTTTGAGACCATGTATATAATAGGAAAAAAATTAGATACATTTCTTTAAGCACATTTTGTGTTGTTTTTAACTCAAAATATCATAACAACTTATGATTTTTTCAAATCCATACTTTTTTCAAAGTTTCTTATAACAAAAAAAAATTTAAAAAAATCTATTTTATGTTAATAACAACATGAAAAGCACCAAAAGGAAATAATTAACCTAAATTTTGTCCTGTGTAATATTGAAAAACAAGCTAGTTTTTTTAGAAAGAAAATATAATATTGATTTCCGAAAATATAATGTTTTCCACAATCTCATTCCTATTGAACATTTATTTATTTTTATTTTAATATTTAACAAAAATAACACTTTCATTTTAATTCTCTCAGGGACTCAAAGTCTAAAAGCAGGAAGTTCTAAGAACAAAAAAATAAAAATTAAATATCTTCTAAATATAAAAAAATAGACAAAAATATTTAATAGCAAAATTGTTTAATATTTGATGTCTTCTGCAACAATATTGTTCAATTAAAATGCAAACCAGTGCATTCTTTCTATTTTTACAAATTAAAATTGACACGTAAGACAAATGCAAGATATGCAAGCACAAAATAATAGTAAAATTCGCAGGCCAGTGCAATCAATTCCTTAAAATAAATAACCATGATGTATAAAATGAAGTGTACCAAAAATATCAAACATATTCAGCTAATTCTGCCATATTTTTATCTGTTTTCTTAGTGATAACTGATTAGGATAGCATTGCATCCTAACACCTAATGAGTTTTTGAAAATAAAATAGAAAGTGATTTGCTGGTTTGAGTGACAAAGATTTTATATAGATCTAATTCTTCTTTTTAATAAGATTAACAATATTTAAAATATATATATATATATATATTAATATATAATAAGATATAATTTAATTATTTAGATTTAGAGTGTGTATAATATGATAATATAATTAATACAAAATGTATAGAAACATCGTGGTGAGGTACACAACCTAGGCGGGTCCTATTAAAACTCAACTGCTTATCGTAGACCAACCTGTTCTCGTAGCTTGGCTTCTTTTATATCTTTAGTTCGTTTTTATAAAAGTGTGGGTGGAGTGGGAATAGGTAAATTCGGACTAAGTTTTGAAAGGTTTCTGATTAATTTTTTAGTTTTGAATTTTATCATAGTTTTATCTGAAAACTTGTTAAAAATTTATTTTATATTAAAATATTTAAATAGTATATTTTATATTTTTTAAATAGATTAAATTAGATTTTTATATAAATAAAATTAATAAAATAATGAACATAAAAAAAATTAATAAAATTATACTTCTTTTGTTCAATAAATATTAAGTTACAAACAATATTATATATATATATATATATATATATATATATATATATATATATATATATATATATATATATAGAAGTTGGTTTATCATTTTTTTAATAAGTCTGACATATTTAAACTAATAGACTTAAAAAAAATCTTAAATTTAATATTTTTATTAAACAAATTATATCAATATAGACTTTAAGTAAGTCAGACTATAAAGCTCTAACGAACGACTTTACTCCTACTATTAGTCTGAAAGTAAGATTTTTGAATTCAATATAGTCTTAAATTACTATCTTTAATCTTATATATAAGATAAAATAGAATAAATAAAATTTGATATATTTAATACAAATTTTAAATCAAATATATTAATTTTTATTCACTTAAATATTTTTATATATAAGATTAGTATAACCTAATGTGATAACATCCTTTCAGCATATAGTTGTGGGACCGGACGGCTATATACAGGTCAGATTTAGGCCACATGTACAGCAAATGCGTTAAGGTGCAGAGTGGATTTATCATTTTTGTGGTGAAACTTAGAGTTGGGTGTACAAATTAATCTACTCTGCCCCGCTTAGTCTATTTCGCTTAATCACATACTAGTATATTTAATGGATTGAATTATTCTATCCTCAAAAGATAATGAGTTATAATATATTGATTTCAATTTATTTTACATTAGTTTGTCGTTAAATATGTTGATACGCAAATTTTGAAAGATTAAAATAAATTCACTTTATTGTAAAATAAAACTCAAAAACTGCTATTAAAAAAGTTTAAAAAAATATTATTGTTGATAATTTTATATTATAAGTATTAGTATTAAGTAAGAAAAAAAGTCAAAAATGATACTTATAAACAATCTTAATAGATTAAGCCAAAAGTATAACAATTAATATGTTGAAATAAAATATAATTTATATAACTACGAAAGTATTAATTGATCTATAACTCATTAATTAATTTAAAAATATAGTTGTCATTTTTATTATAGTTTTTAAAACTATAATTAATTTACACTATTAACGGTCTAACCTACACAAACCAAAATATAAATGGACCAAAAAATTTGGACATAATCTGCGTAGACTGTGGATTAAACGGTTCGGTATGCTGGCCTCAGTCGATATACCTACTCTAGTAAAACATATACAATTTAATATTATATTGACTTTTAAATACAATATTCACACACACATACATATATATATATATATATATATATATATATATATATATATATATTCTCTTTTATCCATAAAATATTATATTAATATTTAAAATAATTTGGAGAGGGATAATTTTATTAGTTAAAATTGAATTAATGACAAAAGTCATTTTTTATCTGAAATTATCATTTTCTTTTGTCTTTTTTTTCTAAACCTTTATTTAAAAATAAGTGGTTTAGTGCATATCTATATTCTTTTCGTTTGTAATTTCCTCGTCTAAGTGCGATGTTGTTTTGTCCGTCGTCTAAGTGTGGTATTTTGATTTCTCGTGTCGTCGCAATATTCATTTAATTAAGATCAACAAATTAACTTTGATCCAATACAGATGTAGTCAATGACTTTCGTAACGTTGCAGCTCCATAGACATAAATAGTTCAACCACTTTAATTTTATCATATATGTAGATTTTATCATATTTTTACGCATTTTGTCCTCCTATGCAATTATGTAGATACTGTAAACTTGTTCGCTGATTGTTTTTTTTATTAATTTTAACGATTTTAAATTATATTGATTTCAATTTACGTAACTTTTAACAATTTGGATGAATGAGTATATTTTAAAATAATAAAATAAAAATAGAATGAAACAATATTTGGATGCACCAAGTCAATGAGACGCACTAAAAAAATGCAGAGTTTGAAGCTAAAAGTTAACAACAAGGAATAAATATTAGAAAGAAACAAATCAATGTTATTGAAATTGGGTGCATTTTTGTGTCACATAGTCATGTCTTCGGACTCATCGTGGCTTGTTCTTTTCTATTTTAAACATAAACTATATATATAATTGAGTTTTAGCACCGCCATGATTTGTGAAACATTTGTTTTTTTGCTAGCTATGTGAATCATTGAATCAACAATGCAAGTCTACCGTCTCATATGTTGTTTCTTCAGTACGATTGGGTCATTTTATGTATTTATAGTTAGTAGATAATAATAGGATTTAATCAGTCAAAAAAGAAAACAGGGCTTCAAGGTGTTTTTATAACTGCACCGTCCCAATTGGTTCAATTCAAAACAAATCAGTCCCCATAAATTTACCTCCATCCATTCATTTTTACGTTCCATCCTTCTAAAGCACATAAATATACCATTTTACTTCCTACTATTTTTAGTCAAATTTTTATAAATTATTAACATTTTGATAATTTTAATTTCTTTTAATATTTTAAAAAAATTATATTTTAAAAATTTCACATTCGTCTAAATTTTTAAATTTAAAAAAAGAAATTCAAAAAATTGCATTTCAGATTTCACATTCATACAAAATTTTGAAAAAGTTAAATTTTAGAAGTTTCACATTCATTTAAAGTTTCAAAAATTTTAAAACTTTTGAAAAATTATATTTCCGAAATTTCATATTCATCCAAAGTTTCAAAATTTTTAGAAAAATTCAATTTCAGTAGTTTCACATTTATTCAAAGTTTCAAATTTTTTAAAAACATTACATTTCGAAGATTTCACATTCATCTAAAATTTCGATCTTTTTTAACTTTTGAAAAATCGCATTTCAAAAGTTTCACATTCATCCAAAGTTTCAATTTTTTTTTAAAATTTTTAGAAAAATTACATTTGAAAAGTTTCTTATTCATCCAAAGTTTTAAATTTTTTAGAAAAATTACATTTAGAAGATTTCATATTCATCCAAAGTTTCTAAATTTGTTAAATTTTTGAAAAAATTACATTTCAAAAATTTCACATTCATTTAAAGTTTCAAACTTTTTAAAACTTTTGAAAAAATTGCATTTTAGAAGTTTCACATCCATCCAAAATTTCAAACTTTTTTAAAATTTTGAAAAAATCGCATTTCATAAATTTTACATTCATCTAATTTTTCGATTCTTTTTTTAAACTTTTAAAAAATTTGTATTTTGAAAATTTCACATTCATCTAAAATTTCAATTTTTCTTTAAAATAGCATTTCGAAGATTCTCCAAAGTTTCGAAATTCTTATAAATTTTTCAGAAATTTGACTATCAAATAGTGTAAAGTAAAAAAGATAAATAGTATTTTCATTACTTTGGAGGTAAAGGTGAAAGAGTGTGAGATAGATTTCTTATCAACCCATGCATTTTTTTTTTCCATACAAGAGTTGTGATGTAAAGGAAGACCTATGTTAGTAACTTATATAGGAGTGACAATGTTAGTATTTCCAGTTCTCATAGATGATGCACATCCTATCGTAGGAAAACAACCACATTCTCATAACTTCCCATAAAAATTCAAAATCCCATAAAAAAGGAACACAACAGTGCGGTCCAATTCAATCAAAAAGTGATTTAAGTAATCGTTTTATGTTTATTGACCTGATATACTAAGCAACAAGGAATCCTCATAGTTCACGTAGGAAAAAGTTCTATGTTAATAGTAGATTGTTTAAACCATTATTTTGAAAAGGAATAAATATATCTGATGTGACCCTAGACAAAGAATTTGTTATGGATCTTCACTGATTTCTACTCCTACTACCTTTCTGTTCTGTCACTCTCCGTCTTCAAGAATGATGCTAGGTAAAAATCTCTCTTATTAGAAAACTAAAAATACATGTCAAATTTTCAGCATGTACTATAAAGCAGAAACACGGCTAACTGCACAGCGGGAACAAGTTCAAGACGTGGAGAAAACTTTACAGATAACTGTCATATGTATATGTTCCAAAGATTAAATGAGAAGTGTCAAACAAGCTTGATTGATGAGAAAATCAATCTCTCCTCTTCTTCTTCTTTTCAGTTCTCTCGCCTGAATTCTTCAACTGGAAAGAATAATGAAAATCCAATCAATACAACATTTATATGGGAAAAAAAACGCAAAAAAACAAAAGTGGAGGTGGAATCTCAGAAGAAGGTTTTCACTTTACAGGAATCAAACTCACCATGATAACTAGAATCCGGACAAAAATTGCAACCAAATCAGTAAACAAGGTCAGTGCATGCTTCACATAATCCAGATCGCCAAAGTGTGCCTTCTCAACTATTTCTTGTGTGTCAACTACAATGTAACCCACAAACACCAAAAGCCCAAAATACAACTGCAAAAGTAGGAAATAAACACCATATTAAAAACTTATAGCAGTAGGAAAACAAAGCCTAAAGATAATTCCACAAAAGTAAAAACACTGGCAGCCATTTACCTCAAACTTAAAGATTGCCATTGAACCTCCAAAGATGGAAGAAGCAAAGTGCAACCAAAGAAGAATGGACAACCCAGAAGAAACCAAGCCACCAAGGTACAGGTACTCCCTACGCTTAGCAACCAAAGCTGCTCCCGAGAAACACCCAAAGGCCAAGGCAGTTGCCACAAATGAACTGAAGATGAGGCTGAACCAATAGAAGACTAATGTCACAAATCCATCCAAAATTAAAAATATATAGATCCCCAACCCAATCTTTCCCTCTCCTTGATGAAAAGATACGGTACGATCCTAAATCTCCCTTTCGATACCCGAAAAAAGAAAAACAATTAACATAACACATGTATGCATTACATGAACATAGGAATCCCTAATCTTAGCAAGCAACACAAAAAAGGAAACACCCCAATGCACTGACAAACCACAAACATAATGAAAGAATACCTTGGATCAATTTGAATAGCCAAATCAATCAAGGGTCCAATAGAGGCACCCTGAAACAACGATGCGGCCATCAACAAAGTCAACCTCTTTCGCTGCATACCATTAAAATAAAAAACACAAACAGGTGAGTAAGTAACAAATTAAACCGCAAAACCATGAAAGGAACATAAGCTACAAAAAGGAGCAGATTCATACCTCTTCAAAAGGAGGGGTTGAGAGTAACCAAAAACTAGTTCCAACACACGCTATTGTGGTGAGAAAACCGCCAAGGTTGAAGAGAACATGAACGTAAGCTCCCACAGCAGCAGCAACCACAGCGAAACACAAGGTCAAATAAACCTACAATCAATCATTCAACCCAATTGTAAAACTAGTTATTGTATATATTTCATCATTCAAAGATTTTATAAACCTAGTTATTGTAAATCTCTATAATAATCGAAATTGGCGTAATCCATAAGAGGCAATACGAAAACACATCGAAGATAACTAGAAATTGAAGAATGAAGTAAATTAATGAAAACCCTATAAATTATTTAGGGGAATAAAATGAAAAAGAGAGAAAACCTGTTTGAGGTGATTCTGAACGACCGGAGAAATCTGACCGAAGTTCTTGAGAGCATCGAAATTCCATCGGTTTGTTGTATCGAAAAACGAAGTGAACGAATCCATTGAATTTTGTATTTGCTTCTTCGAACGCAGAAAGAAAGATTGAAGATTAGGGATAATTTCTAGAACCTAGACTTTATATTTATAATGTTTAATTTTAATGTTTGATATTATTATTTGAATGAGAGTGAATGTGGATAGTAATTTCGAAGAAGGTTCGGGGTTGTTATTACTGAAATGTCCTTTCTTTCTAGGCAAGTAAACTCATTCAAATTTGGCTTTGTTTGGAACATATTTGGTATTTTTTGGATAAACACGAATTTGTCGTTGTGAAGGTATTGGTCCACGTAATGCAACCAATAGAAGCTAGACAAATCAGCACCAATATCAAGTTCCACGTCATCATCATACAATACTAACAAAAATTGTTAAAGTCAGAGCTCTTAACTCATAAATCAGGATCGACGTGACAATGGTTTTATTAATAAAATTTTGATACTTACTCCATTTGGTTATTTTCTTAGATAACGCGTCTGAAAAAACTTGCTTTCTTTTTACCAAAAAAATAAAACACTTAAATAAAATACATTTATTATGTTTTAAAGAAAATACATGATTAAATTTATTTTATATCATCTGTTTATTTAAAACTCACTATTATACTTTATACTATATATTAAAACTTATATACAAAAATGTTCTGTTTGAGATGCAAGGTGGGAATCCAATCAATGATATTTTTTTCTCAGTAGTTGAGACCACCTATTGCTATTTTATTTTTTAAATTTTTTTTATAATAATGGTCAATTTAATATATAAAAAATAATTAAAAAAACTAAATTATATTAATAAAAACAAACAAAATACATTTAACAAAAAAAAAAAAATAAAGTTAATCTGGTTGAGTATTTAACAACTCCCTTTTAATTTCTTTCAAAATCGTATTCGGAGGATCAAAAAATAGAAAAGTTGTTAAAATAAAATGGTTTATTATATATCTACTCAACCGTATTAACTTTGATATATTTTTTTCGTTAAAGTATTTTATTTAATTTTATTAATATAATTTGATTTTTTTAATTATTTTTTATTTATTAAATTAACAATTAATCATTAGTTATAAAATAGAAATAGATGATCTTTTAAAAAAGTATTCAGGTGGTCGTATACCGCCTTATTATATTCTAAAAATAAAAAAAATAGGACACCATATATAAATTTTAATACAGAATATAATAGAGAATTTTGACTAAAAATAGAATATAAAAATAAAATATCTATTTTTTGTGTGTTTTTATTTCAATTTTCTTTGTCTTTATTTAAATAACTGAATTTTTAAATAAAAACATCTATATTTATATATAAAAGGATTCAAAAGGTTTGATATAACGACTTTTTTTTTTCAGTTCTATTTTTGGTTTCAATTATTTCTTTTC
>JBBPBQ010020322.1:2794651-2834923 GCA_037974755.1 Cicer yamashitae | reverse complement strand
AAAAACGCAGTCCAAAATCAAGAGTAGTAGAATTATATTAGATCCTTGTTATACGGGGAATCATCACCATAGAACAAAACCGTTAAGAATAAAAAAAAAAGGCGCCTTTTTATTTATATAGAAAAAAAAAATGGTAACGAAACATTCGTTAAGATGATGATTACGAGGTACACGATTTCTAACCTTTTTAAAATTAAATCATTCACAGAGAAATAGGATTCGTATTAAGTGATCCCTTAATTGGTTGAAGAGATCATAAGGAAATGGGAGGTATGAGGCATTAAAATTTATTAAAAAAAAAAAAAAAGAAGAAGAATTAGATAAGAAATTTGCAAGAAAATACATACAATGGAACCTGAGCTCGTCGGGACTAATAGTGATGAGAGAAGTTGCTGTCATGACGAAGTTGTTGTTCAATGGCAATGGCGATAAGAGAATGAATTAGAAGAATAAGAGAGAGAGGATCAACATAGCAGCGAAAAAGAAGCGTAATTATTATTATTAGGGGATATAATAATAAAATAAAATAAAATATAAAAGAAAAGGGTGTTGTTGTATGTGAAGGTGGGTGGGAGTGAGAGAAGAGAAAAGAAGAAAGGGTATGTGAATGTCTTGTGTGGTGGGACGAGGAAGATGGGAGAACCAATGACTAGGGTGTTTGTCTGTCTACAAAGTCCAAACTAAAATAACGCGATTTTTTAGCCACCTAGATCGCTTCCACTCTTTTCTCATGTCGACTCAAACCAAACCAAAAGGAGGAGAGGAGAGGGGTCACTGAATGAAATGAATGAGTGTCTGTGTCTTTGCCAGACACTGTATGCACTGCTCTTCTTTCCTCTGCTCTCTGCGTCTATTGTGTTGTTTGGGGCCCACCTTCTCCTCTCTCATGCCTCTATAGTCTATCTACTCTATACCAAACCCCTCACTAGTCACATCTTACTATTGTTTTCTACACCTGTCCTTTATATTTATATATATATATATATACACTCTTCTTTAATTAAACTCAGTAACAACATTCAATTACTCTAAAATTCTACCGTCTCCGTAAACTACAAATATTTGACAGGATTTTATCAAGAAGAAATAACAGACCAAAAAAGGTGACATATTCAACTTTTATTTATTTATTTATCATAATAATAACTTTACCTTCCATGGTCCTTAAAGACATGATGGTATAAAATAGTGTTGTTAATGCAGTCGTAATATAAAGAGTTTAATAAGTCATAGGAGTGTTGTGTAATTCAATGTCTGATATGTATTCAAATATGTCACATCATACATATTCAAATATGATACATTGTTTTTTTTTTTGACAATTCAATTACATTGTTGATACATAAAATTCTCTTACTTAAAACTAAAATGGGAAAGCAAAAACTTGATCATTTCTGCCATAAGATTAATTTATTTGAGCCTATTTTATTTTGTTTGAAAAGTTAATAATTACAAACTAACAAGAAGTTGGCATTTTCATAAAAAAAAAAAAATATATTAACTAAAACAAATATCAAACCGACAGCTTTTAGATATACAATGTAGATATACCCTTCCTTCAATCTGCCAAGCAAGTGCAGCGTTCAGTCACAATAATGTTGCCAACAAATACGAAAATATGCAATCATCAACAATTTGTTTTAAAAAAAGGTGGGATCGGAAATGCTGGGGATGATTACCGACATTTATAAAAAATGATCCAAATAAAGGTAATTCAAACATCAAAGATGCCTTTAATAAAGCTAACATGATAGAAATTCATCGAAAAAAAGCTAACATGATGGCAACAAGGGTAACCTCATCGCTAACTTCTAAATAATACAGATCAGGTCCTTGAAAGTATTGAAGATAGTGGCTGTTCGAACAGAACATTTCTAATACGCCCATGCATGCATATGACAAATAAAACAATATAAATTAAGAACGGGACTCTTACACAATGTGATGCTTTAGAGCTTGGGTTTCTACCTAAGAATAAGCATCCAGAATAAACACTTCAAATTTCTCAATATTATCAAGGGAGAATACACTTGTTTAAATTTTTAGGACATACATTAAGGGGAAGAAAATTGATACATTTTACAACACAACAAATCAAAATAATCAAATTACTGCACTAACTTCTCCTGGATCAGCGGACTACATTGAATAAGAACATGATGAACAGTGCGTGACCTTATCATTTGAAAGTGGAGAATCTGGGAAGCTTGTCTTTTAGATAGTACAATCTTGCCTTCCTGACCTTTCGGTGGTTCACCACTTTGATTTCTTTGATGTTTGGTGAGTAGCTGTGACGGGAAACATAAGTGCGTCGTAAAAGACAGAATCTCACAAGAAAAATTGAAAAAGCATCATATTGAAAGCCACGGCAATGAAAATTATTTTGGTCTTGAGCATCAATTGGCAACTCAATAATGTGAACCATCGGTTAATTAGTTAGGATAAAAAAGTTCAGATCCTTAAATCATATTGAAAATGAAAAGAAGCCTATCAGGGTGCTACTACAAGCGCAGAATTACCAACATAATGCAGGAAGGATATTGGAAGTAATCCTATTTCTTTTTTACAATGATAAATTGATAGCATACAACTGATCTGTTTCCTTTTAATATTTTTGGTCATCCAAATGTCTCGGGAGAGACTTCAATTCACTTAAACACAGAGTAAAAAAGTTAAATGAATAATTCATCCCAAATTCCCATCTCCCAGTTTAATCTCTTATACCTAGTCACTACAATTGGAGACACGGTGACATATGCAACAATGCAGCCCAAAGAAATATCCAGTGGTGCAACCGAGAGAACTAAATTTTATTACAGTTTTCATGAGAAAAAGGCAGAGGAGGATACTTACACTGGGAAGACAATCTCAACACCTGTGCCAGCAATAATTCTTCGGATTCGAATAGTGGTATGAATACCAGCATTCTGTTTTGAGATTACAATACCTTTATAAATGGACAGCCTACGCTTGTTCTCAGGAACTTCCTGCAAGTAGGATGACAAAAATACATCACAAAATTCCTCTCCCCTTATATGACCCTTAATTATTAATTTTTTGGAGAAAAAAGAATACCAATCTGATTTGCACAATATCTCCAGTCCTAATGTCTGGAGTTACCCTCTCTTTATCCGAAGCCTCAATTGCCCTCTGATGCAATATCTGCACAAACAACATTTTAGAGTTCGTCGATCTTTACTTTTTTGAGTAAACCATTAATTTAGTCCCTCAAATCTCACTTTGTCTATTATTTAGTCCCTAAACTACATGAAAATGAATATAATAAATAGTTCTTAAACTATTTGAAATGTCTCTTTAATCCCTAGTATCTCTTGTAGTATCTCTTGTGTATAACAATATAACAATAAGGCTAATTTGACAAATTTCATATAATTTAGGGACTAAGTATGATAGCGAGTAATACTTAGCATACTAAATTGATGGTTTATTCAATTTTTTTCTTACAGTCTGGTTGAATTTCCAAACGCATGTAGAAATTATACAAAATGTGAAAACCTAACTATAGAATAAAAACATTAAAGTTTTGCATATAACCTTCAAAATAGAATAAAACCTTAATACAAACGAAATATTTATCGTTAATAGTGCTGAATTGAGATATGGAAGAAAGAATTCACCCCCATAACGTCACCAAGCTTAACCCGAGTTTGCTTTGGTGGCTTCAATTGCTCAATATCGGGATCAGAATCCGAAACCTGTTCAGCATCAGTTTCCGGAACTTCATCAACAATATCCGAAGCCGAACCAGCTTCATCATTGGAATCAGCTCTCACAATAAAAGTAGGTTTAGCAATGAGAGGACTACAACGCCGTGAAATTGAAGTTGAAATCAACGGCAAGTTACGAGAACCGAATTTAGAAGCGGCACAAGAAGAAGAGAAACAAAGCTTCGTTGGTGGAATACATTGATTAGGGGTAAACAGAGTCTGTTAAATTCAAATTATGAGTTAGGTAACGTAAATTGAAAATATATCGGTTTTCAAATTTAATTGCGTAGTTGTAAAGAAATTAGAGAAGAAAACCTGGAGAAAAACTTGGGAAGCCATAGAGGAATGTGGAAACTAGGGTTTTGAGAAAACGGTTAGTTCAGTGGATATTACGAGTCATGGAAACACCACAGAGCTAAAACGGTTACTAGAGAAGAAGATGAAGCTAAAGGAATAACATACAAAAACAGCGCCCTTATCTGTTTCTATCTGTTTCAGACTTTGGTTGGGCCAAAATTGTATGGGCCTTCAAAACTCATGTCCACTACAGATCCATTGATAATTTTCAAAGTTTGGTCGATAATTAAACTACTTTATAATATACTTTAATACATTGAGATGCTAAAGATTTTACTTTTACATTTTAATGATCATAAATAAATAAAAAATAGATCATTAAAATGTTTTTTTATTAGTTAAATAATATTTGGCATTAGATATTATGGATTTGAAAATATGGTTAAAATATTTCACAAATTGGTTAACCAATTAAAAAATGGAAGTTGGTCATTCAAACCATGTCAATTACAAGCAAAAAGATATACAAGTTACATTACTATTGTGATACAAATAGTTGTTCAATGTTACATAATTATCCAAAACACGCTGCTTGCTGATGGTATCCAATCAACAAATAACTATACTTTTCTTCTTTGATTGCTACCTCCTTTCTAACCTCCATATCTCATTCTTGCGCTTTTTATTTTGTTGGAACGAATACTTCTTTTATAAGAAACATGCCAACTAGACACAAATTAAAGTGTGTCCACATCAAATAAAAAGCCTCGTCCTTTTCTTTTCCACTAGCTAAAGACATGCCTCCATGATAAAACTCTTTCAATGTGAGAGGAGAAGCAAAATTCTTACAAGAGGTATAAGTAACTCCTAAATCATAAAAAGTAGAGAAAATGCATGTCTAAACAAAAAGAATCACTACTATGATCTCTTTCATTTTTTCACATTTCTATTGACTAATCTATTCTTCCCATTATGAATACATAATAAAGTGGCATAACTTAGTAAAATATTCATGTAATAACTTTCCTAACACAACATAACATATAAAGATAAAAGATGCCTTGGTGCTGTTGGGCCCGTTTTACGATTTGAAGGATATATTTGTGTATTCTCAATAGAGGGAATTTGCATATTTACTCTTTTTTTTTCTTATCTTAACGGCTACAAGGCTATCTAGTCTCCTTTTATATATCAATCACAAAACAAAACCCTCGTTGCTCTGTTCTGAAACAATGGCACTCACACGTGCCACACTCGTGCTAACCATTTCCCTTGCTCTCGTCACAATGTCTCTATCACAAGCTCCCTCCCCTGCACCAATAATAGCCCCTGCCTCCTCCCCAATACCACTACAACCAGGAAGCCCAATCCCAAGCCCAAGCCCAAGCATGAGTCCAAGCCCATCACTACTGGCATCCCCCCGTACTTCACTATCACCGCTTAGCGGAGATGTATACACTGATAATCCAGCGACCCTCCCAAGCAACGCGTTTGTTCACACAACCATGCTACCATTCATTGCTGCTGCTGCTGCAGTAATGATTCTTGCTTAAACTCGTTCAGATATGCATTTCCTTATTAGCTTCTCTGTTTTTTCTTTTTCATCTTTTGTTGTTTTGATTTGATATTTCGTGGATGATTCTTCCGTGCTTTGTTATTTTGACGGTTGTGACCAAACATTGCGTATGTATTTGTTGGCTTCATATTTTGTAGCTAGCTTACTAAATAAAACAGATTTGCATGGTGACTTCTACTTTTCTATCCTTCTCTTCAATTTGTGTGACAAAATCGGTGCTACTAGCTTCTATTCTAACTTATCAACTCGATAACTTTTTAGTAACTGTGTCTAGATTGTGATATCTCTTTTTAGTAACTTATCAAGTCTAGATTGTTAGACTTGATGCTTGAGGGGGTGTGAATTGTCATATCTCGTTTAAGATACCTCAACTCGTTAACTAAAGACCATGTAGGCCCAATGATCGAGTATTAGGGCCCATAAATTGAATACTAATTAAGGGTCTATGTCAACCACATGTATCTTTACTCGGTCAAACCTTAAAAAACATGTGTAAATAATCGTTAATGGACTCCTCCACTAAAGGAGGAGTGGGAGGTTACAAGAGACGTGGAGTCCAAGGTCCATGTGCTTTGTAAATAGGCGAGCTGTTCAACTTAAAATTTTAAGTCATTTAGTCACTATTTAGTAAACACTTGAGACTTAGGTCATAGTACTTTGTCAATCAAGTCTACCGAAGTTCTACATAAACAATAGTGCTCATTTAGAAGAAAAAAAACTTTTTGGTAATTGTCTACATCTTTGAGCTCCTTTTGTTGTTAATAATTGCTTTTGAGCTAGAAAGTTGAAAATGTTTGTTAAATGAAAGCCTTTCTTGATATATAATTGCATTGCAAAAAATGGGATTAATGGGGTAGTTAGGTAAGCAAGCATATGAATCTCAAGTGCTAGCTGTTAAGAAAGAGAGCAACATGTGTGGAAAAAATGCGTGGAAGGTAACTTTGCTTTTGGAGAAGGGTGAGGTGGCATGATATTGGTGGGATCTTTTCCTGCACCAAATTAATTAACGTTATAGAAAGTGATGTGCACATGGTCTCTATATATTGGTCTAAGTCTATTAATGTTAATTGAGAGATTATATAAGCTTAAGCATCTTTAATGGGTGGACTCTTAATAATTCGTTCATTTGAGATATGAAGGGTGTTTCGTATGTTCTAGCTTTGATGGAAACAAGTAACATTCGAACACAACATAAACCTTGAGAAGATTCGGGAGGAGAGTGAGTGGTTTGAATGACAAGCTGAACGTATGGAGTGTAACGTGTGGATTGTATCTTGTTTGATTGCAATTCTCTAAAAAGCACAATATTGATAGTGGAGAATAGAGGAGGTGGACACATTCTTGACCTCATTCTCCACTTTTGACAGAATAGAATCCTTATGCACAAGCCACAAACAAGCATTTGAAATTTTCCTCATTATAACAACAAGCATTCGTGTATGCCAAAAGTTAAACGAATTTTTTTTTTAAAGAAAAAAGTTAAAAGAATTTATTCATTTATGATCATATAATACAAAGAGAATGGAGTACCACACCAAATAAAGCATTAGATTCTATCACAATGACTCAATAATAATATTGTTTTATCTAGAACAATATTTTGGCCAAACTTTACTTAGTTCTAACCAAATTTCAAATTCTAACAACTGTTTTCTTTGAAAACAAAAGGGTTAAAAAAAAAAAATACACTTTTCCATGTATGTGGATATTTTCCCATTTGTTTTATAATTTGTTATTACTATTTACAAATGGATCATGGTCAAAACTAAAAAACATTGATTTGAGTGAAGTTATTGATGGAATATTCCATATATTCACACATTAAGAAAACGTACTTGTCAAATTAATACTTAAGCATAGAAATTCCACATCATGTTGTAAGATTTTTCTATTAGCTCTTTGCACTTCGACTATCATTCTCTTCTTTAATATATTGGGCGTAACGATCTGCAAGCACAAATACAAAAGTTGTGTTTTACTTGAAGCAGCCATATTCCAACTTCAGAATGCATTATGTTCAAATTAATTAGTGATACCCAAAAAAAGTTAAAATTGATTCCCAGTGCTCTCTTTTTGAGGTCAAATGATAGTAATGAGCTGATTTCCAGATTTCTGCCCTTAATTAAGCAGATCGTTTGTAAAGTTATGATCTCGCTAAGATTGGTTTCCACACCCCTTTTGAACTAAATACACCTCCCTTCTTTGTTTTAAAATTATATATTTTTCCTTCCAAAATACCACCTTTTAGGAAATAAATGTACGTTTATTTTTCAATTTTCAATCTATAAAATTTATAAATTTAAATTCGGAAACAGTTACATGATTAAGGAACTCAACAAGTCAACGTAATTGTAAAATTAATTTATTAAGCTCAAGTGATTAATGAACTCTAGTATGTTGTTTTAATGTGAAGTTTCTTTGACCAAAGAAAAGGATGGATCGTTTCGAATAATCCGAATTCGAATCATAACTTAAACAATTTTTTATCATACTTTACTTATCTTCCGGCTGAACTCCGAATTATCAAGGCTCTATTCCCCTGAGAATCGGAGAGTTAAAACCAAAAAAATAATCAATATAAATTGTATTCTCGTATTTTTATTTCCATATTTTAATTTCCACATATTAAAATTTGATAAAATTTAATATTTTATTACATTTCAAAAATGAGATTCCAGTCGTGTATTTTGTATTTCAGAATTACAAGTCCAAAACGGTTGATATCCTTCTGACTTAGAGGTAGTTTTAGAACCAAAACAGGATGGGTTGTGTAGATAGCAATTCTCCCACAAAATTTAGACTAGCAGAGATATTTTTCTCTCTTTCTCTCTCTTAAATGAATCCTCAAGTATTTAAGGGAATCCAAACTCTAATAAAAGCCCCTTGGGGCCTTACTCGTGTATCTTTTGCTGTATTATTTCTTGATTTTTCTTAGGACTAAATAAAAAAATGCTACAATGACAATTCCTAAATGTCAGTCATCTAATGCTAATTAATTAGTAATTCCATTTAATGTGTCGGGCCAGGTGAAGATATGTTATTATGAACCTACTTTCTTCTCTGTTTTCTTCGGCACTCAAAACAATCAGTACATGGCAACTTATTTCTAATTCTACCTGAAGAACTAGCTTCAAGTTTGCTGGATGGTACTTTCAGCTCCTCCACTAGTATCTGCCGAAGCTTCTCATTTTCCTCCACAAGTTCTTCAATGATTTGCTGGTGTTTCAAAACCTAAAACCATAGTAAAAAAATAATTAAATATTAGAAGTGACTGAAACAATGAAAAAATCAACAACAAGCAATCCTAGTTAAAATATTCAGAGTCTATCTGTGTTTGTATTATAAAAAGGTGATTTGATATCTTGGCCACAAAATCAATACTAATTAGACAAAACGAAAAAATTTACCATCTGAAGTATTTTGTTCTCTGTGATCAAGCGTCCAGCCTACAATGAATCTTATAAATTAGAATCAAAATATCATATAATATTTGAGAAACTCAGGAATGAAACTATAGGTGCATATTTACTTGTAAAACAGTGATTACTTTGCCGTGCAATACACTTTATAGTTATGAAAATCATTTCATATTTAAATAAACAAGAACGAGACTTCTAAGAAGATCATATTGCATAAAAATTATGTATTCAGATACCAAAGTTGATCACCAAAAAGTCTATAAAGAAACAAACAGTATTTAGTCCTTGTTTATTGTTCTAAAATCAGGAAGTGATATAGACACACAGTTTAAACAGATGCATAAAGGAAGACAGCACGGGCATACGAATTGAAAGACCGATGCTTATTCCTCTCAACTCATAACCATATCTTTCCAGGCTCAACAGTTTAAACAGCTTCAGTGACTAAAATCTAACCATGTACCGGAATTTTTCTGAGGGTGAAGGGTATAAAAACAAATATGTAACATGTGTAATATTTAAAACACGAGAGAAAGAGATGTATTATGAATACAAAATGTTCACATATTGTTTTCAGGATTGCAGAGTGTTTGAATCTATTTAAAAATATCTATCTCATTCAAGTGAATGATGTAACATTCCCATGTTTTGGCCAAAAACCAAGCTCATAGGAAGAGCTGGGATTTACTTAAATACCCAGAAATACCATTTTTAAAAACATCATTACTCAACCCCCGTCATTAACTCCTCCACCTCTCTACTACCCACCAAACCAGCACCACCACCACAATAGCAGCATTGTGGCCTCGGCCACTGCTGTTACCAGTTTCCAATATCACTTGCCCATCTACACTCTACATCTTAGACCTCCCTTGTACCCCTAAAAAGAATCCCATTCCAAATGCCAAAATTCTCCACGCAGTCTATATCTCTTTCAAAAGTTCGTATCAGTACAGAATGCAAATTATTTGAAGTCATCCATTTATGTGAAGCTTAAAGTGCATGCAAAAAGTCTAAGTTAGAGAGCATTTTCAAAGTTCTATATGCAATAAACTCCCTGTGAATTAATGATTAGAAGAAAAGGCATCAATATTTATGAAAGTAAATGAGAGCATACTGCTTCGCCAGGTGCTCCTCCTTCTCCCTTCAACAGTGGATTCTGAAGAAAGTTGTTAAGAACCTGCTCAGTTCGGCTGCCAAATGCAGTGTCAACTGAAGTGTCTTTTATTACAGTTTTATCAAAAGCCGAACCAATATTCATTGGTTGAGACCCTGCTAGACCTTGAGATGCTTGATCAGCTGATTTAGTTGCTAACTGCATCATGCTTCCTGGACTGACTGTGCTTGTGGCACTTTGTAAGGATGCTGGAAAAGCACCCTGACTAAATGGTAAACTGGGAGTGAGTCCAAACTTCATCATCATCTTTGTCATTGTTACCTAGCAAATTAAAGTATTTAAACATGAGATACATAAAAAGGCAGAGAATAAAAGAGAATACTTTTCAAATGAGAGAAATTTCACATACAACAAAACAAGATTGAATTTGATTCAAAACCCCTGGTTTCACAGCAAGTCCTGCCACAATAAAAAAAAAACTCAGTTACCAACTGAAGAATGTACACAAGACATGGAGAGTCTTTGTAAACTGAAATAATCAAACAGAATCCATCCATATGAAGCGATAAAGAAAATATGGATAGGATAGGAATATATAAATGACAACAAATTTTCATAGAAGATCAGCACTCGCGTCTGCAGCATCCAGACGTTTAGGCACGTTTCGTAGCACCCTAGCAACATCTTCTGCTTCAACATTTTTATTCTTCAGCATACCAACCATACGAATATATAAGTTTACAATTTATTTGTTTAACTACAATTATTTCTCTTGTGTGTTACTGTTACATAATATATCACAGCACAATGGAAACATACAGTGAGACATAGCCCCTTGTGCTTATGAAATATTTTAATCTAATTGTACTCTCCAATGCAGAGTTTGTTTGAAAATCATTTTCATTAAGTGCATAACTAATAGTAATATGTATGATATATGATACATAGGACGACTAGCTACAAAATCAATGCACAATAGAAAGCTGCTTCCTTGGAGGAATTTCAATATCATGTGAGCATATAAAACATTAAACATTAGAATACCAGGTGCCCAGGTTCCTATTTCCTAAAAGGATTATTTTGCACAAATAATCTAAAATTTTCGAACAATATAAAGAGTTAAAAACATTGCTAACAGCGGCACAACAGATAGATTAATAATTCAAAAGATCCTCAAGAGAAAATTGAACTAATGACATATTTATCCAAAATAAGTAAAGACAAGAGAAAAGAATTCCTATCATGGAATTCAATATGATATCTATCTGGCAGAGATTTATTTCTATGTAACTATGATTTAATGATACAAAAGTCACAAAATGCAGAACAGATATGGCATACCAGCTCCAAAACCATGACCGAAACCAACTCCACATCCAACGCCGACTTCAATATTCCTAGCTCCCAACTTCCTCAACTGTACCAATAATAATCATAATATGAGAAACAAGTATTTAATCAGAAAAAAGGGAACAAAACAAGAAAAGCATAATTGTGATAATTGTCTTACAGAAGTATTGACATGTCTGCTAACACCAGAAAATGCATCAGTTGCACCCCTAGTAGCACTCATCACTTGATTCAACATAGGTATTGCACCTACAAAAATATCATAACACAACAATTTCACTAATATAATATAATTTCAATAATGTTGCTCAATCAGAATCAATCAATCAATAATTTTAAGAGTATA
This sequence comes from Cicer yamashitae, assembly GCA_037974755.1. Taxonomy (NCBI): domain Eukaryota; kingdom Viridiplantae; phylum Streptophyta; class Magnoliopsida; order Fabales; family Fabaceae; genus Cicer; species Cicer yamashitae. The sequence goes on along the minus strand of JBBPBQ010020322.1, from coordinate 2,823,090 downwards.
TAATAAAAAAGTGATACATGGTTTGTGAAGAGAAGTATGAGCAGGGGCATTTTGGTCAGTTTTAGGTTTGAAGAAGCTTATGAAGTCCATAATGTGTGTGAATTTGGAAGAGAAAGAAAGTATACCTAAATTTAAAGGGCGTCCAACGCCGATTCCAACTCCACAACCGATTCCGAAACCAGTAAATACTTGACCTACTTTCAAAGTAAATGGATTCTCAATTCCAATTCCAATTGCATTATTCTTGCTTTCCATTGTCGTCATTACTTCGATTCTTCCCTCTCTCTTTCTTTCTCAAAATTTATTCGCTCCGTCGTCTTCCTCTGTTGCAGTGAGAGGGAGCATCGTAGGTGTGTGGCTTCCGTGCGCAGAATAGCAGCCACGCTAACTTGCGCCTACCAACGTGGCGGTTACGGGCTAGGAATTTTTTATTGTACACAAGAGTCTCTCACTGGATGAGGCCTATTCATTTTGGGCCTATTTGTTTTGGGCCTATTCGTACAACTTTAGCCCACAGACTTTTTTTTTTTAAAGTAAGTGAAAGATTTATGAACTAAAAAGAAATTGTAAATGATTTTAGGAAATTTGTCAATAAGTTATCGTATGATTTTAAGATGTCCTCATATGACGAGAAGAATCAACCGTACATGAGTGGGATAGAGTTTTTTTTATTTAAATTTAGTTATTAGTTATAATAAAATGTGATGGGATAAGAGATTAGTTTAATTTTTTGTTATTTCAAATTAAATAGACCGGTTGCTAAAAAAAATTAAGGAGCACAAACAAGATAAAAAGAGGGTTTGTAAGTGTTAAAATGGTTGGGCTATTACTAGATCCAACGATGAAAGATAGATGAAATTATGAGAAAAGGAGATAGTGAAAAAGGAGAAAAATGAGCAAACAAATTTTATCAATCGACATGCAAATATTTCTAATTAGGAAGTTGCAACCGAGGAATTCTTTAGATTTATTGTTTATTTTGAATGTGTAGAGTTTGAAATTTGAAGTTAAATTCTCTTAAAAGAGAGTATGATGTAATCTTAAGATGTCATTTCTTTTAACGAAAAAAATTAAATCGATATGATTCATGAGTTTTGTTTTATTTAAATCAAATTATAATAAAATGTGTTGGGATGAGAAAACATAGGATTAGACCCATACACTTAGTTTTTATTTTATTTTAAATTAATTAAAGACTGATTGTGTGTACAAAATGTGGCGCACAAAATAAAACAAAAAGGGAGGTACATAAGCATAAAAGTAGTGTGTGCTACTACAAGATTCAGGGTTGTTGAAATATAAGCTTACATTTTATTTTTGAAATATAAGCTTTAGTGGTGTGGAACAAGTAACTTGTGTCTTGTTGTTGACTGTGACTTTTAAATGTCTTTGGGAGTTTTTGGAACAACCATTCCATTTTGAGAGGAAAAAGACATTAGAAGAATTAATGTTATTCATTGTGGCATTTGTTTTTCTTGTAACAATGGTCACATGAGACTTTTTTTGACTAAGTCACAACATTTAGTTTATATATATATATATATATATATATATATTTTATTTATTTTTAAATCCGCATAAGTCCTTGATTGTAGATTAAAAATATGCATATGTGACCATCACATCAAGTTGAAGAGGAGACCTCAAAAATACAATAAAAAATAAACTATGACAATCGTAATTACTCGTTTAAAAAATAATCACATTATAATAATTGATGACAAAGTGCAATCAAGCCTCACGGATTTGTTATAACTTCAATCTCTTTTTTTGCTATTAAATTTTTTTTCTTTACTATTCGTTTTTTACAATTATTCACTTAACTGTTAGAATTGAAATAATATCGGACCAAGATCTTTAAGTTAAACATAAATTTTGTATAATAACATAATCGATAAAGATGACCCTAGCAAAATGTTTTTTTTACTCAAAAAACTTAACTCATTTCATTCATAATCAAATTGACAATACAAGGTACACTATATAAAAGAACATGATGCTATGATGCTATTACAAGTGAGTGAACAATACTATTGGCTTGTCTCTTAATAAAATTTATCTCAAAGACAAAATATTGTTATAAATATATTACTAGACCTTCCACACACAAAATTTAGTCTACAAATATATTGCTACTAATTTTTTCAACCGATGCTGCCAACTTATTATTATACTTCAAAATACTATCAAGCATTAAACATGAATACTCTAAAGCCGCTACGAATACATGCATATGGTCAAATATTTATTTGAGTGAGTTTCGTCTTCAATCTCTTGTTTTCTCAAAAACTATTACTTTTTGTTTGAATTGATCGATTTAGAAGTATATTTTACATGTCTCAATTGATCAATCCAAACATATATTTAAGCACATGGAAGCACGAGTTCCTTTTCGCGCGGTGAAACTACAATCACAGCACATGCATTCTCCTCTATGCATGGGACTACCATGACACATGCTTTAGGAATCGATCCAATCCAACTAGAAACATGGACAGGCTTATTTTTTTCATGAAAAACAACCTCATAAAGTCCAAAATCGTTCCATGGTGTGGTGCAAATGATTTGATTATTAAGGCCCAATTCCTTCCTAATGTATCCATTCTTTGTAAAACTTTCTACCTCAATGACCTTCAAGGATTCTTTAACAATCAAAGTAAAACTAGAGCCCGTCTTTGTGTCTAGCTTTTGTTCCACTTCTTCAATGCAAAGCATGGCTAGTTCCCTCCACAATTTTTTGCTAAAATTTACATCCTTAGTAGTGACTTTGAATACCACACTTTGAACTTTGTTTTTGCTTTTAGTGTGGCTAATTAAATCCTCAAATGGGGGATTATTGGGTTTTTTCATACGAGGGTGGTTAAATATGGCTGTGTCAAGTTCTTTATTTGAGATTAATGAGGGTAACATTTTGTGTATTTGTACCCATTTCTTAAGGAATTTTTCAATTGCAAAAATATCTGCCAAGAGGAGGCTACAACTAATGCCAATTGAGTATCCTCCACAGTTAAAGTTGGTCACCTGAGGAAAAAAAACCACATCAACAAATTAATTCAAAATTTCAAGTTTTTGGCATTTTTTTGAATTATTTTAATTTAATAAAATTGATATTTTTTATTGAAAGTGAGTTAAATGAAATAAAATGAAATGATTTTTATATATGAAAACTATTTAACTTATTGAAAGCTATTTTTCTATATATGATTGAAATTTACTTGCTGTCGGTGACATATCTAGGAGTCTAAGTCAATAGTTGGGAATAGATGTGTTTTTAAAAATAATAATAATAATAATAATAATAATAATAATAATTTGGGAGTAGTTGTGTTGAATAGATCGGTATGGTCTTGTTTGTAAATACTATGTTATTTATTTTAATTTAGTATTCTAGATTTGATGACGACTCTTTAAAATTAATTTTGATGTTTTGTTGTTGGCAACTTGATTTAGAGAAATATTTTTCTTTATATGGTAATTGACTCTTAATATATTTTTTTACTAAAAGAGAACTTAATTAGACTAAATTAATTAGGAATATGTTGGTAAATAAATAATTAATTCATTTAAAAATTCAAATAGGGATAAATAATTTTTCAAGAGAGTACTATATTTAGAGAAATAGGTAGTATATAAGAAAATATGGTCACAAAAGTTGAGGTATTTGATTCAAATTTTTGACTAAATATACTTGTTTTCGTTGATTCATTTTCTCTTATATTTAAAATGAGATGAAATATATCACTAGTTAAACTCAAATAACTCAGAGAACTAGGATATGTTTCGTTATAACTTTGGAAGAGTTAAAATCAATTCTAAAATTGTAAAATTGATTTTGACATATTTGGATACTCTCGAACAAAATTGTTTGTCTCCGGAATTACTTCTAACTTGAAATTAGAATTTGTAGTTTTTGACTTTAAACGTAATTTTTACACTAAAATTTGTTGTAAAACTTACTTTTAGCTAAACATATTCAAACATAAATCATTTTACATTTAATTTATTTTTAATTAAAATCAGTTCCACAAAATCAATTTAATCAAAATCAATTTTAATCACCTCAAAACCAAACACACTAGGAGATCCTAGGTAAAGGTGGAGCCACCCCAAATGAATGTTAATACAATTTAAGAACTTGATAAGAATAGTTTTTATGGCAATATTAACTAAAAAAGGAAAGAAGAAAAAAAGATAACGATTGAAAACAAAAGTACTAGTAAGTAGTAACATTTACCTGAACATAAAAGAGTGGAGAGAACTGAGGAAAGTGTGCATCAATTTCATTCCAAAAAACAAGCTCAGCTTCATGATGATCACGTTCCTTTTTACTCATCTCAAGAAACTCAAACAAAGTGGTAGAATATTGAGCCTCCAAGAGTCGAATGCCAGGATCATTGGACACAATTTCAAATCCTTTTTCGTCAATTTTTTTGAGTCGACCAGCTAGTAAAGGTTGATCCAACAAGGCCCTAGCTAGTGACTCAACAATCAACCCAGTTATAGACCAATCATGATCCTCTTCTTCTACATTCTCATAGTACATTACTATTTGATAGCATCCATCAATTTTGCTAGTACCATTAAATTTTTTGTTCTCTATTTTTTCATCATTGAATACAATTTTACAAACTTGTCGTGGTTCCGTAGGTTTAGCTGGTGACACGCTTGTCACACCTAAAATTTGTAAAAAATTTGTACTTTGGCTTTCAAAGCCACCATTGCAATGTACATGACCCATAATTTTTTTTAAAAAATAAAATGATATTTTTGCTACTTCGAATTAAGTTACTTGCCTCACAACATGCGGGGGAAGTATTTATAATAAAAAAAATTACTCAATTGCATATTATTATATTAATAAAAGAATACTATAGTTTAGGTAAAAAGAAATTACTACTATTGGGCGATTGCACGTCTTTCAAGTGGAGTGAATGTAGAGTTTCAAGTGGACTTTCTTGTTGATGAATTTATTGCTGACAATGCGATGGATACCTACTTCAATTGCGCATCATTTGAGGAATCTTGAATCCACTTTTACGGGTAACGATCAAATGCTAATTCAAAATGCTATAAACGAATAAAGTTAGTTTTAGTAGATTAGAATGTACATCATTAATAACCCTGGCGGAGTTTCAAAAAATACTTTGGTGTGTCCAACTTTTAATTCATATATTAAATTTAGTATTTTACTCTGCATTAGAATTTTAAATAGTAAAGTTTTGATGTAAACACAATTTTTTTTACAAGTACAATTGTAAAAGGAGGACGAATTAGACTAAAAAATTGCACAAATTTAAGAGAGACGGAGTTATGGTTATAACATATTGTTTTGGTTCGTATGTTTGGAGAGAGAAAATAAATAAATAAAAAAGATAGTTAATTTGGTTAAATTTTTACAATTTTTATCACAAAATTAAACTCAAACTGATAAATAACATGTTGATTTGGTTCATTTCAATCAGGTAGACATTAATAAAAATTAACATACTTATTTTAAAAATATAAAATTTTATTTTTCAAACACTAATTTTTATACTATTGAAACAATTACGGAAATACTTTTTAAACTACAATGGAGAAAATAATATGTAAATGATTAAAAAAATCATTAAATACAACATATATTTAAGATAACATTACTGGTATGGTCTAATGATTTTATTCATATATCAGTGATCGATTTTAAATAAAGTGAAATCATACTCAAATCAACAGAGATTGAATTTATTTGATTCGATTCAGATTCAACTCGAAATAGGAAAAAAAATCAATTTAATTGATTTTAATATTTTTTTTAGTTTTATCAAATTATTAGTTTGATTGTTATATCCCTAGACGAAACTCAAAACACATGCAATTTAAATTTAAATTGAAAGATGTAGTATTTTTTCTAATTAATATTTTTTTATATATTTATTTTTATTTAAAAAAATTATTGAGAAATATTTTTTTATAATTATTTTAAAATTATTTTATATATTTATGTCCGGTAAGATACGCCTATGATGGGTACTATAGTAAGGTACTAGTTTTACAAGTAATAAGAAAATTATAAATTGAGCTTCTCCACTGAATAAGTACTTGATGGATGATACTAATTTAAAATTAATCCCTCCCACCTTTTATTTATACAGTATGACAAAAGTTTATTATTTAACACAAATTTAAATTAATAAAAACTCATATTAAAAAACTAGTTATATTTAATATATATATATATATATATATATATATATATATATATAATAATTATCACATAATATTTGCATTGGACTATTCACTTATTTTAGAAAACAGAATAGTAGTAATTTATAAAGAGTACTTTCGAAACAATATTACTATTAAATATAGTTGAATTTAATGATTTTTGCTTATAGTTGAGGTCATCGGTTATTTTTTGTGGTGAGATATAGTTTTTAATCAAATGATTCTGAGTCTCAAAAAAATTATACGACTTACAGTACTTTATTTTATTAATTTCTTAGAACATTGCTACAGTATATATTCCTAAGTATAAGACTATATTGAAAAAATTATTTGTCTATTTTTATAAGATTATTTTTGAATTTTCAACTATATTTATGAAGTACTTCTTTATTAATATACCCTTAATTAATTTACATATTTTCTACAATTAACAATAAATAAAAATATTAACCAATTATCTCTCTTGAAAGATAAAATTATAAAAATTATATTAATTGTCAATAAATTTAATATTAATATCAACTTTTTAATTCTTGTGATTTGATTAATGATGTCTTACACACACGCGCGTATAAATGTAATATTTTTTTACAAATAATTTACACACACAAAAGGACTTTTTGGCCCAAATATCCAATTTTTTTTTTGTTTTTTTTCCCAAAATGCCACACTCCCAAATTTAATTCCATGTCTGCCCTACTTTTTGGGTCCAGTGGGAGATCGTTTTGGAGATGCGACCGGCTGAAGGCTGGATTTTTTGGGTCCAGTGGAAGGTCGCTGGTTGGGGGTGTGACCTCCAACTGTTTTTTTGTTGTTGTTGTCGTTGTTTGTTTTTACATGTTTTTAATTAATTAATTAATTATAATAATAATAATAAAAGTAATAAATAATAATAATAATAATTAATTAATTAATAATAATACATTAAAACTATAATAATAATAATAATAATAATAATTAATTAATTAACTAATTAATTAATTAATAATAGTAAATTAATAAATAATAATACATTAATAAATAATAATAATAATAATGATAATACATTAAAAAAAATTAATTAATTAATAGTAGTAAATTAATAAATAATAATAATAATGATTATTATTATTATTATTATTATAAATGATGACAATTAAAAATAATTGAAAATAGAAGTTTATATTAAAATTTAAAAAAAAAAATCAATAAATAAAATGAAACAAAATACAAAATACACTAAATTATCGAGGAACTGGAGGTCATTTAATTGTACATCGTCTGATGCCTAACTACTAAATTTAAAAAAATACATTAAAAAAAATACATTAAATAAAATAAAATCAAATACAAAATACACTAAATTATTCGGAAATTAAAAGTCATTTAAGTGGACATCACGTAAATACTAAATTTTTGGACCGGTCAACGGACAGGAGGGAGCAGTTAATGAATTTAATAAAGGGTCAACTGTGATACGATATGGGCTCAAAGTCTTGTGAAAGAAACTTCAATACTGAAACGGTTGGAGGAATTAAAGTGCCTAATGTTCCTCATGAGGATAATAAAGAATCCAACGATAACAATACAAAACCCCACTCTTCGTGGGACACCGTGCACTAAAGTGTCTCAGCGCATAAAAGACAACGTCGTTTAGGATAAAATAATTCATTTTAAATGTTACATTACATTTGCACTTTTACTATCTCAAAATAATTGTTATTTTAGAATATTAGTAATAGATTTTATTTCTACTAATACATCTTTATTTATTAAATTTCACACAATTAACTAATATAAATAATAATATTTTTGTAAATTATATTAATTTAACCATTAAAACCAATTTAATTAATTATTTTATTTCATTAAAAATCATGCACAACTCCCATGCGGTGCTTCCCTGTTTCACGACGCCTTCATCAATGTGTGTTGAATTGTTGGTATTTTATATTGGTATAGCAGATTCTGATTTCTTGGCGTGTCGGAACTAATAAATGCCTGATTTTTTAAGGACACCCTATATATATGAAAATATCCATTTGACAACCAAAAATAATTATATTTGTTATTTAAAAATTATTTTGTTTAAATTTGAAAATTAATAATACTAAGGACGGTGGGAGGTGATCCATCAATATAGAACTATCAGAGTTCAGTCGTCGACTATTTTTAGATCGTCAGAGTTTTGTCATCGACCATCATAAATCGTTGGAGCTACATTAGCGATCATCGTAAAGCCAGAGTTCTATCGTCGACTGTCGACCAACTACCATCAACTACCACAAATGATGGAGTGTCAAATTGGGATCTCCACATATAGGGTGTACTGAGGATGGACATTGGTCGAATTTGGTTGAAAATGGTGAGTTCGAAGAAAACCGCGGGTGATGATTCTCGTACCATTTCTGATCGTTTGAGGCAGCGGTTAGAAGGGTGACTGGTGTGACGGTTGACGGTTCCAAAAGAATGGATCTAACCATTACAAATTTAGGTTGACGATGAAGTTCTTTTATTATCAATGTGAGATTTTAAAAAAGAGATTGATTAACCAGAGAGAATGTAAAAGTCCAAGAAGGCACGTGCTAGTAAGAAAATAATGTGTGCGTTTGTTTCAGATTTTTTCAGGCCAAAAATCATTTTGTAGGTTTGAAAAATCAGTTTTTGGCTAAAAATGAAAAGTAAAAAATAGTAGCTTCTCACATTTGCGTGTTGCGATAGATGAGAGAGAAAAACTAAACACAATTGAAAAACACGGAACTTAACTCATTAACGAGAGAAAATGATGCAATTACCCCACTTTATTTTGAAAATCCTAAATTTTCCTTCGTTCATTTTTAATAAGTTTTTATATATCAGTTTACATCAATTCATTAATTGCATTATTTTCCTTCACGTAGTGGCAATTTTTTCTCTTTCCATGACGTCGTTAGTTTTCTCATTACATGCGATTCTCATCTAGGTTTTCATCGAGTAAGTTTTGTTCTCTTTTTCGATTTTTCTACATCGTTATTTTTTGGTTGTGTGTGTTTATTTATTGGTTTTTTAGGAGTACTCAATTACATTGATCAAATTTTAAGACGTGTTTACGAAATGGTCATTATAATTAAAAAAAATCATTTTTACAAAATTGTATACAAACAGGTTAAAAATTATTTTAAAAAAAAAAAATTGTTATAACAGTAAACAAACGGGAATTAAAAAATCATTTTTTTAAAATCTCTAAATTATTTAAAACAAAAATAATTTTTATTTAAAGTTAAACAAACGCACCCAATATTATACTTATAAAATGACTGAGAAAGTAATAATAATTAATGAAAATTGATTAAAATAAAATATTAAAAATTGATACTTTCTAGCAATTGAAACATTTGTTTAGTAGTACACGTTTTGAATATTGACTAAAAACATGCAAGATACTTTAAATGTCTACTTGCGCTCTACACTATCTTTCAACTTCCAAAAAATGTAATTAACATGTGACATAGTAGGCAGAGATGGTATCTTTTGGACTTCTTAGTATGCTCGATCGATTACAGTTTCCAATAGGTTCCATTTTTCTATTTGAACTCGTCCATTGAAGATCATTTTAAATCAAAAATTTGTATTTTCTGACCTTGGCCCGTCTGTAGCCCACCCAGATGCTCAATAATTGAGTCGGATTACTCGGGTTTTGGTCGGATTTGGTGATTCTGTCCACTCCCAAGTGTACAACTACCATTGCTCCAACTAGATAACACATGCAGTTCCATTTTAATTATGCAATGCAAAAGTATTAAATGGAGATGTTAACCTATATCCAAGTGCATATTTAAAATATTATAAATGTTTTTACTGACCGGTTAATGTTTTATCTCACTATGATTTCCACTAAATAAGAATGTTAAAGTATTTTTGGTTTTATTTGGTTACAAAATAAAAACAAAAGCATAGCGTGATTTCACCAAAGAATATTTGGTGATAACATTGCTCTTATGATTAATGTCCAAGATGTATTATTGGATTTCATTATTAATGATGGAGTACTCCACTTGTTTACTTTTTAAAGAAAACTATATATTTAACGATGCTACTCAATCCATGTTAGTATACCTCTGCCGACCCACATCATAATATGCAACTCATTCATTTAAGTTTAACAACACCCAACTTTCTAAGTCCAATGACAAAAACTAGTTAATGGGCATGAATAAGGGAAATTCCATGAAACTTATTAATTGCTTATGGGATATTTCTTAACGGAACATGATCATATCCATATAAAGGCATTTAATTAATTGTACTATACTATATCCCATCCCACCAGCTCACCCAATTGCTCCCACCGCCAGACATATCATTGTCAATAATCACTTTTTTTTTTTTTCCACAATTCTATTCCAAAATAATTAATATTTTTAACTTTTAAAGTGATATATTAACCACATTTTCTCAATTGATATGACATAGATCATTTTAAATTTAATATCTTCCGATTAACATTTCTAGCAAAAAAAATCTTCCAATTTACATTTATTATGCTACAATTTTCTTGGACTTGGGAGTATTAATTTCTGGCTGGATTCCAATATTTTATGTTTTGGTAGACTCCCCAAAAAAAATCTTGGTGTTTTCCTATATTTCAAAATTTAGCAATGTAAAATTTGAATTCGATAATAAAAATGAGATTAACGATGTTACTTAAAATTTTAATTTAATAATATTTTTTGTATATTTTGAATAAATATTGGGTGAATAATCATCTTTTGTTTTACAAAGTTTGAATGCAACTATTGGTTACCCACATGAAAATGGGCTCGAGCTAGTGGGCCAGTCCAGTTAGCTCGTATTTCAACTGCTAGGCCTTGGGAGTCGGGCCTGTTCGCCGAGGCGTAGATGTCGACAATTAGTTTTTGTACCTCTCATTTATTGTTGTACCCCCTCATTTTAAAAAAATTTGAGTGAAATTATCAAAATATCCCTAAAAAAAAAGTAAAATTCAGAAAACTTCCTCGTACCCCTCATTCTGAAATTTCCGGAAAAAGTGAGTTTTGATTTTTTCAGTTTTTTCCCGGAAATTTCAATGATACATACCGGAAATTTCGTTTTTGAAATTTCCGGGAATTGTTCCGGAAATTTGAAATATCCGGTAGTTCATTTTCAATACCGGAAATTTCAAAAACGAAATTTCCGGTATGTATTTTGTTCACAATTTCCGGGAAGTTCACCGGAAATTTCAATTTCTCTGAAATTTCCGGTAGTTATGTTTTTAATCTTTTTTTTTTTTTTTTTCAAATTTTGTTATTTTTTATCTATTGTTTGATTAATTTTTTTCATTCTATTGTTTACAGTGAGGACCAGAGGAGCTAAAACCAGTGGTGAGCATTCTAGAGTTCGGCCGCCTACGCAGTCGAATAGGAGAGCGGCAGTTGAGAAACGTAGAAGGCGAAATGAAGAAATAGATATTCACCAACAGGATCATCAATAGGAGGATCATCAGCAGGAGGATCAGCAGCAGCAGGATTATATTGATGATCAGCATCAGGATGATTATATTGATGATCAGCAGCAGGATCAGGAGCAGGAGCTGCCTGATGCTCCATTATTTCCTGGTGGTCCGTACGATTTATCTGTGCTGAAGAATTATGAGGACCACATAGCTGTAAAAATCTGGAATGGGGAGGTTAGTTAATAATATTTATTATTTTAATTATTTATTATTTTAATTATTTATTATTTTAATTATTTATTAAATTAATTATTTATTATTTTAATTATTTATTATTATAATTATTTGTTATTATAATTATTTGTTATTTTATTTATTTATTTATTTTAATATATTTGTAGTATAATTTGTTATATTTAAGTTTTATAATCATTATTTAAATTTTAATTTATTGTGTGTTTGTTATTTATTGTAATTAAACAGGATAGGCGCGCCCTTAAAGTGGTCTCAAATGGCAAGAAGCAGGCCAAATTTATTGACATCAGAGCTGTATTACCTGCGGAAATTGATCATTGGATTACTATATCTGGACTACGTCCTCTGCAGCGATGTAGTCTCAGTATGATTGACGGTAATTTAATATCAGCTTTTGCCGAGAGATGGCATGCAGAGACCAGCTCATTTCACCTGCCATTTGGTGAGATGACTATCACTCTGGACGATGTCAGGGGTCTACTCAGCATTCCATGTTGTGGTGAGTTCTTCACCCCTCCAGCTAATTTCACTGAAGACCTGGCGATTACTGCTGCCGTTGAATTACTAGGAGTTACTGTTGATGAAGCAGTGGCAGAGACCAGGATTAACAGAGGTCCATCATACAGCTTTGAGTGGTTGAAGTCGGTATTTTATACACAGCTGCGTGATGGACGATACGATTGTGCAGCTAGGGCATACCTACTACATTTAGTAGGGTGTACGATATTAGCAGATAAAAGTTTTACACTAGTATCTGCTAAATATTTGTTCCTGTTTCACGATCTTGATACATGTGGCAGATGGGCTTGGGGACCAGCAACACTTGTTGTGCTATATGACTATCTAAGAGATAGTACTCTACCGGCAACGAAGCAGATCGATGGATATTTATCACTGTTTCAGGTACTATTATATTATTTTCCATACTTATTATATTGTTATTTGATAATTTGGTTAATTAATTATTTGCATGTTTTTATTATTTACAGACCTGGATATATGAGCACTTCCCTCATATATGTAAAAGGGAACTGCATGAGCCGCTTTCTTTCATGCCTCGGATGTATCGGTGGACTGCTAAACAAACATCCGGGAGCGTGTCGTACTACAGAGCAAAATTGGATGCTTTGAGGGAGTCTGATGTTATATGGGCAGTAAATTACGACGAGGACTCTACCACACGGTTTCAGTCTGTTTCGTTGTTTACTGGACATATTCGTTGGTGTTCCACTATGGTACCTTATTTACCAGAGAGGTGCATCCGACAGTTCGGATATACTCAGCATATCCCTCCTACACCACCTATGCTTGTAATACGTGATGTGGATGTCGAATGGAGTATGTACCGGAACTCTGTTCGAGCCCTTCGTGCAGTTTTGCATCGGGCTACATATCCACACCAAACTGTTGAGGGGTACATCCAGTGATACTATAGGATATCTCATCCTAGGATGACCCCTCACGTTGCTGCAGATACTGCTCCTAGTCATGCTGGAGGTGATACTGATGTTGCTGGTCCTAGTCATGTTGGAGATCATATTGATGCTAGAGGTCCTACTGATGCTGCCGGTCCTAGTGATAGTCGTGGGGAGTGGTATACACGGTGTCAACACATCGGTGGTCTGATACAGGAGAGTTTAGATTTAGATAGACTAACGGGTGATGATGACATGCGTGCTTTATTAGAGAGGGCTTTATACATCTCTAAAGGAGGGAGTTATCAGTAGTATTTATGTTGTATTTGTAATATTTAGACTTATTTTTATTTAGTTAGTATTCAGACTTATTTGCTTACACTTATTGTAATATTTTGTTATTTTATTATTTATTTAGACTTAATTGTGTTATTTGCTTATACTTTATATATCTTGTGTTATGTTATTTTATTATTTATTTAGACTTAATTGTGTTATTTGCTTAGACTTTATTTATTTATCTTGTTCAATGGTGAATGTAAACTAACTAACTGAAAACAACATATAATATGTATTGAATAAAACTTGTTACAAAAGTGTCAATCATCTGCTAAAGACATATAATCTGATGTACCCTCTAAATCTAATGAACCCCAATGTTGTAGACGTCCTGCATACGCTACAGCCCATGATGTAGACTCATCGTTACGGTGCTCCTTCCATTGCCATGCTAGTGGAGGTAATGGACATGTTGCTTTCAATTTAACCTGAACCCAATGACTGTCATTAACAAAACCAATGCTGATAATACGATCACGTGATAGGTCTCCACTGTGTGCACCCGTCAATGGGAAAAAAGTCAAACAAAAACTTTTTGCCAATGTCACAAGAACGAGATTATATTTTGTTGCTATCACGTAACCCATATCTGGAATGCTCAGCCACTTTTCCATTGGGTGGTTTCCCAGTTCATATACAACTAATGAGTCAGTCACTTCTTGCAAACGTTCCTTGAATAACGCAAGATATAAATCAGGTTTGGACTTAATCTCTAAATACAACTGTCGACGCACAATGCTCCAAGATTCTTCACTATGGCCAAGTAAAGCAGCAATAGCACGATATCCACAATTTCCATCTGCTTTAATATTAACTACGTCTACAATATATGGATGAATTAGAGCAGGAAACTCGTCCAAATATTTTCTAACCTGAGGGACTTGTTTGGATGCTTGGGAGACTTGTTTGGATGCTTGGGAGACTTGTTTGGATGTTTGGGAGACATGTTTGGAGGCTTGCTGGGAGACTTGTTGGGATGCATCAACATGTTCAAAAAATGAAGGGTCGCGATATACATCAAATCCATTCGGCTTATTGCCTTTTTTCTTCTTCACACCACCTTTTGTTTTGATCTTAGATGGTGGGGCACACATTGAGGTTGTTTCTGGATATGCAACTTCACGCAACTTGCTCTTCAATGCCCTTCTTCCAACAACATTAAGAGTTTTCCATATTTTCCAAATAACATTCATCTCACATGTAATGTCCAACTCCGAATCCTTTTCCAACTGTTCTTCCTCTTTATCAGAATTCATGGTTAATTTCCTCCATTGTATATGAATAGCCTCCAATGGAATTGGAACACCTTTCAACTTGTACCGTGCCAACTCACATGCACACGGTAATCCATGAGTGTTTCTAAGTGTACAACCACATGCAGCTTTGTCGTTACCGACATACCTGACTCTCGTGTACTCATGATCAATATCAGCTAAAGCGTTCTTCGATACAACCCAATTCAAATTCTCAAAGAATGGATTGTTGTGTATATGCTCTCTGCGACCCTTACTTGTCTCAAATGAACCTTTGATCTTAATTATTTGGTACTTCAACATGTCATGCATACCAGACCATGCCTTACAGAAATCTCCTTTACTATGTTCCAAAAATTTCTTCAACGACCAATGAGCAGACTCAACCCTAATATTCAAACATAAACAAAATTTTAAATAAGTATAAATATAACAAAAAATCATACATGTTTAATCATATATAAACAAAATTAATCATATATAAGTATAAATATAACAAATAAAATAAAGTTTTAATGACGTACCTATTAGTTGTAGTATTTCCTAGATGCAATACTCGATTGGTCCATGCTTGAACAAATCTTTCCTTGTGAGAATTCAACCATGTGTCTTTGACGTAGTCAAAGAAAATAATATTATCGACACATGCTTGCTCAAACATTTGCAACATTTCCTCATACTTCTTCTCTTCAGAACAATAAACAATTTTCTTCCACACCTCAAGAATGGGTTCCTGCATATCTTTCTTCAGTATATATTGTTTGCATTTGGCTCCAACATTCTTATTGATATGAAGTTGACAAAGTAAATTTGTTGAAGAAGGAAATACAACTTCAATTGCATTCATCAAAGCAAGTTCTCTATCAGTGACAATCACCTGAGGAAATGGAGTGTTTGCAAGAAACAACTGTTTTAACTTCTCCAATGCCCAACAGAAATTTTCTTGACGCTCACTGTCCATATAAGCAAATGCAACATTGAATGTCAACCCAGTTGAAGTTACACCAACAATTTCAAATAATGGTAACCTATACTTGTTGGTTTTGTAGGTGCTATCCATGATCAATACAAAATGGAACATGTTCAACAAAGTTATGGAATCTGGATGCGTCCAAAACACGTCCCTCACAACGTTGGAGTCTCCATGAGTCCTAGTCCAACATGCATACTTCTCAGCTTCAAGTAACTTCAACAGATGTTGCATATCAGTTCTAGGTCCTTTCAAATTCTTTCTGTATGTGTTTCGACGGTTATAAATTTGAGAGATACTAGTCACATTCTCCTTATCTCGATCCCTCAAAGATGACAAGATATGCCTCGGTGCAACGTGATACTTTGTCAGCTCGTCAACATGATTCTTATCTTCATCGTTTAAGCGCCCCACAAATGCATTATTCTCAAAAGTAGCCACTAACTCATGGTTGTGAAGTCCACATACTAAACTAATAATCCATCCCTCAGCCTCAGCATTTTTCAATGGTCTCGATCGAATTTTAAACGGACAACCACACCTTTTTGTTGAAGTACCTGACTCACTTTTATTTGACTGATATTTTCCACCTCTATCACAACCAAGAATTAATTTAGATTTCCTTCCTCTCTGTCCTGTCTCTACGTCGGATCGAGTTATGATAACAGCTACTCGATTTTGACGGCCAACCTCTCTTGCCCATGATATGACAGCTTCCCGTGATTCAAAAATTTGATCGGTTGTGAATGCTTCAGTCAAATCTATACACACTGGTTGTCTTTTTTCCATACCTATGTCAACAAAAAAGAAAATAAAAAATTAACAACATATAACCAAAAAAAAAAAAAAATCAAATTTGACTACCGGATTTTTGAAATTTCCGGTGAAAACAACTACCGGAAATTTCAGATCCCCCAAATTTCCGGTAGTACAAATAATGTACCGGAAATTTCGGGACGAAATTTCCGGTAAAGGAAAATAACTACCGGAAATTTCACAAGTTTTGAAATTTCCGGTAGTTACATTTTAACTACCGGAAATTTGGGCGAAAAAAATACGTACCGGAAATTTTGGGAGTGGATGAAATTTTAGGAGTAAATTTTTTTTACCTTTTACTGAATGGTGAATTGTGTGAACAATTTTGGGTTTTTAAGAATTTGGGGGGGTACAACCTCAATTGGGGGGTACGAAAACCAATTTTCGTAGATGTCTTAGCCCATTTCAAATGCAAAATAAAGCGTAGCCACAACCACTAGTTTATATATGGCCCAAGCCTGAACACATACACACACACAAATAATCTGAACACGACCTGTAATATGTGTGTAGTATTGCTTAGAGCTACTATGAAACACAAACTTAATTGAACATCCATGGCTACAACAACCTTGTCTTTTATGTTTCTTAAATCTCCTACCTCGTCACCATTACCTTGTCATACCAGAATTGGCAGAAGTTTTAAATTAATCAAGGCTCAATCTGATGTCCGAAAGGAACATGTTGTCATTGTTGGTGGTGGGATTGCAGGTCTTGCAACTGCTCTATCCCTTCACAGGTTCACTTCAACTCTCCTCTGAATCTCTCATCACCTATGAAGCACCGATACTGACACGTCGACAACGATGATAATTTTAAAAAGTTAATTAATTGAATGTAACCAAGGTGTCACTGACACATGTTGGATATCGCGATACGCGTTCGATTACATGTGTGGGTGTTATAGAGCTCATCACTCTTATGATATGCTTTTATTTATCCAAACACGTGTTGAATTGAATTGACAGGCTTGGTGTTCGATCCCTTGTATTGGAGCAATCAGAGTCACTTCGAACTGGTGGAACTTCACTTACCCTTTTCAAGAACGGGTGGAGTGTACTTGATTCAATTGGAGTAGCAAATTATCTCAGAACTCAATATTTAGAAATTCAAGGGTAACTTAATTTGTCATTTTTTTTATGACACTTACCTTGTTGTCCAATGCATATATCAGCTGAGCTTGAGCTGGTTCATAATATCAGTTTTACAGGATGGTGGTGAAGTCTGAGGATGGGAGAGAACTACGTGCCTTCAATTTCAAGCAAGAGGATCAAAGGTATATAATATATGGTTCGTGATATATGGTCATGGACCCATGGTCCTAATGGTGTGTGGATAGAATAGTCTCTTATCTTAGATATTCTCAACATCGGTTTCAGTGTTTTCAAATAGCTGCTATGACTATAATGCCGCTATAGTGTAGCCAATTTTAGTAAAATGGTATGTTTCTTAATATACAATTGAGTACAAACTACAAAATATTGTAAAATGGTGACTATAGTCCGGCAGTAAAATGGAATTTGAACAAAATACTATTTTTTGCAATCTATTATTGACAACACTGATTGGTTTTGTCATTGTTGACTTGTTGGTCGAATATTTATCGTGCAGCCAAGAAGTGCGTGCAGTGGAGAGGAGGGTACTTTTGGAAACCTTGGCTGCTCAGCTCCCTCCAGATTCCATTCAATATTCTTCACAGTTGGCCAGGATTGAAGCAAGTCCAAATGGGGATACCTTACTGGAATTCAAGGATGGGTCTAAACTACTTGCACAGGTCAGTCATTGTGATGTATATAGTGTGTTTGATGTTGAAATTCACTCATTCATGTCATGATTTTATTATTTACAAACTTGATTGAAAAAACAGTTGGTTTATGTTTCACATGTGTTTAAACATGATTCTGACAAAAACAATTCTATGTAGCTTTTGTATTCAATTGGTTGAAGTTGAACACTTAAATATGAATTATTTTCACTTCAAATTTGGTGTATGTTAGAATTAAGATTTGTATCTCTCAAAGCCCAATTAGGAATGTGCAAACTGAGTTTTGTTCAAAAACATGTTTGAAAAAATCACATTAATTGGCTTAAATTAAAACATGATAGTTAGACTCAAATCATGATTAGGGTTGTAGTGAAAACAGGAAAACTACAGTTGGCAAACTATTATCCAAACTTCCTTTTATTGTAAGTACAACTCAAATGGTAAAAGACTCTTGAGATATTTAATTTGTTGCGACATGGGTTCAAACCCACAATACCCCTCTTCTTTGCATTTAGTATGTGAGTTTCACAAAGACTCAAATGCATAGTTAGTTTGCTCCGAGCAAGTATCTAGCATCTGAAATTAGAGTATCGGGGACGCATGTTATGTTGTCCAAAGCATCATTCATGACAAGCTCATTTTCATGAAAAAATCAAGCAAATTAGGCTTATCACATGATTGGTTATGACTCTGAAAACAAAGTGCACAAAATGATCTTACAAACATAATGACCAATTATGAAGCTCTGATCCTGAAAAGTGTTAACAAATCAATTCTATATCTAACCAGATTGTAATAGGGTGTGATGGAATTCGATCACCAATAGCTAAGTGGATGGGATTTGCTGAGCCCAAGTACGTTGGTCATTGTGCTTTCCGTGGCCTTGCCTCCTATTCAAATGGACAACCTTTTGAACCAAGAGTGAATTACATCTATGGAAAAGGGTTGCGTGCAGGATATGTTCCTGTTTCTCCTACCAAAGTCTATTGGTTTATCTGCTTCAACAGTTCATCACCAGGTTCTTATTCTTACTAGTAACTTCTTCCATATATTGTTAAATGACTAGGTTTATCGTTCTTATCATAGTTTTAAATTGCGGTCCACAACCATGTCAGGTCCTAAGACAACTGATTCATCTGTGCTAAAGAAGCAAGCTAAGGAGCTAGTTGAAAACTGGCCTCCAGAACTGCTAGACATAATGGATTCTACACCGGACGACACTGTAATAAAGACTCCATTGGTGGATCGGTGGCTATGGCCTGCGATAAGTCCTTCTGTTTCTGCAGGTAGAGTTGTGCTAGTTGGAGATGCTTGGCACCCAATGACTCCAAATCTTGGTCAAGGAGCTTGTTGTGCACTTGAGGATTCAGTAGTTCTTGCTAAAAAGCTTGCTGCAGCCATAAACTCTAATGACACTTCTGTCGAAGAAGCTTTTCGATCGTATGGCAGCGAAAGATGGCCGCGAGTATTTCCACTAACCATTCGCGCAAACCTTGTAGGTTCTGTTTTGCAGTGGGATAACTCATTGGTGTGTTCTGTTAGAAACAATATTGTCATACCTAAGCTAGTAAGGCTTGGTCCATTGCTGGAGCACACAAATTTTACTAGTGAAAGTCTATAAAGAATGAAAAGCAATGCTGGTATAGTGAAACACAGAGGTGTGATGTCAATGGTTAAGGATTTTAATTTCTTCTGAATCCATTTCCCTATAGTACATCCTATGTACACTTGAATATATATACACTTTATTGTTCATAAATGTAAAGAGAAATAACTACTCTGTTCATTACTGCTATAGAATATTGGACTGTCATAAGATTACTCATTTTTCATTCTTCATATACAAACACTGAGACTTTGATCCATAAACCTAGTATTGAATTTTGTATAGTTAGATAAGTACAGGAGGTACTTGTATATAATTTTTCCTCTTTATTTAACCTAACCGAATATGACTGTACTTTTTCCTATGATTGGAGATTTAATAGCTCCATGACAAGCAGTAATAATAGATGTATTAAAAGTCATAAAGACACTCAAAATATGAGGTTTCATTCCAATATATAAAAATCAATAAAGTTATGATACAATAATAAAAAAGGAAGAGGGATTGAGGATGAAGAAACATAGAATAAATCAAAGCTAGTGATAATTAAAATTTGTAAACTAGATTCCATCCAGAGGTATACAAGTACATGAAATTATAATTGTTGATGATACAAGTTGTGAGGCGAAGAGAAGAACCAGAGAATAATAGCGCAGAGAAGAACGAGAAGAGGGATAAGATGAACAGCTTTTTTTGCTGATTTGATACGAAAGAGTTCCTTCTGAGCAACGTGGGAGACAGGATCGTATGTGGGTAGGTGTAGCTCATCATACTCCATGTTCGACCTTTTGATGAGAATGAGATATGATAACAAATTAAGTATGAATCAAAACCAAATACTTCTAAGTTCTAACCACTCCAACTTTACTTTCTTCGCTGCCTTTTTTTCATTTCTTTTCGCTTGGACTTTTTCTAGGTTGCGCCGACATTCATTCATTTTTTAAACGGAGGGTTTTTTCTTTTCGGTCAAGACAAGGGGAAAATTTCATTTCCAAAAATAAATTATATGTTTAAATATAGATTTTTTTTGTTTTTAGTGTATGTATCTTTCTTTTTTTTTTTAATCTTTGTGAATATACCATTTTTACTTTTAACATTCATTATTTTTTAAGTTTATAAAATATTTTTATTAGAGTTAAATAAATTTTTAATGTTTATAAAATTTTGAAATTTCGTTTTTAGTCTCTGAAAAAAAATAATGCTTTTTAGTCTAAACAAGTTATTTAAATTCTTGGTAGAATGAAATATCATTTAATTTTTAAAGTCCTTAAGATATGGACTTGAAATCATTTTTTTTAAGATAAAATTTTCATAGGGTTGTAACATGTATTAAAAAAATGACTTAAAATATATGTTGATGTTTACAAAAATTAAAAATATTTGCATAATTATTTTGTATATAAATTAGAAAATGTAATTTTTTTATCAAAAATAAAAATAAAATTTTATAAAGATCAAAAGTTTATTTAATCCTATTTTATTATGTTAGACTCTATCATTGTATTTTTTGACAAAAAGAATAATTCATTATTACACAATTAAATTTAGTAGAATAAATTGAATAACATAACATAGGACAATGTACAAACCAAATAGTATCAATCATATTTTATAGCAAACCTAAATAAGAACATTAGTCTTTTCACATGAGTGATCAAATTTAACTAAGTTAGAATCTATTGTTGTAATACTATGAAGAATGACTTGGTTACATCGATACTACTGTATTAAACACTAATTGTATTTTTCATGCTTTTTAAAAAAATTCAAAAAATAATTAATGTGCTAATTTTATATATTAATATTTTTAGAATAACTTTTGTATTTGAATATGTTAAACTTAATGTTTCATATTTTAAGATAAACTAATATTAGTAATACATAATATATTTAAAAATAATAATAAATATACTTAATAAATTAAAATAATAGTATATTTAAAGGAAATTTTTGTTTTTTAAATAGTACTTATAATCATAATTAGGAATTGAGGTAGTATGAAGTTAGGAAGGAACTTTCATGCACAACATGTAGTAAGAGGGGATTGCTTGGGTTTGAAGGAGCAAAAAGATGGAATCTACAGATGAATGACACGTGGTGATGTCTACTATTTCAAGGATATATATAGTTTGTAGTCACCTCCCGTTGGATTCGGAGGCGATCAAATTATTGGGCTAAAACACTCAAAATTTATTTTATATCTAAGTTTATTGGGCTAATTTAAAATACAAAATTAAGATTAAGAAAAATACAAAATAATTTGTAATATTTCAAAAGACAATCTTAGAGAAATTTTGATAAATTTGAATGATGCCTTTCTAATATTAGAGTTATTCTATTCTCACATTAAACTTCTTTTTACAAAATAATCTCAAATTAAACTATATAGAATGAGAGTCATTCGAAATGCAAATGATATATGGACAAAAACTAGTATTGATTCTCTGTTTAATAGATTTGGGTCATTTCTCCATCCAAGCTAAAGCTTTTGATTATTTGCTCCACAAGCGAAGTGAATAAATTTTCAACTTGAGTTTAAATTGATTACTACCTCTTATATTTATTCACTCCTAAATTCATAAAAGTATATAACTTAATTATAAGTTTATAAATATAAATTAGTTGCACTGTCATAGTATCATTATAATTTTTCCTTTCGGATCCAAGTAACTGTGATCATATAATTATCACTGTTTTTAGTCTTTGGATACTCTGCCTTTTGCATCATGATATATCTTCATTCATATATATTAAAAAAAAAAAAAAAGTAAAAGACAAGCACAAGAATGGTATATATGCAATTTTTTTATTAGTTTCACGAAGATGATGGACTAGGTAAACAAGTAGACATAGACATAGATCTCTGTCTACTAAGATTAACAGTCAAGGCCTTTGCCTTACTAGTATACAATTTTTTTACATTAGAACTTTGATCTTGCATTAATCTAGCCAAACTTCTCTTTGCATTAGCTCTAAAAGGACAATTAGATGCAATAAACCCATCCACCAAATGTAAATAAGCCTCCAAATCATGACAACAAGCTATATCAGCATCGGGCTTAAGGTACGGTGACATCTTAGTATTAACACGTAATACCGTTCCAACGTGTGAATATCCCAACGGTGTGTTCTCTTCCAACATATCAACCACTCCACTAACTACCTTTGAATTTTTTATTTTTTCTTCAAGCTCTTCGCTTAAAAATATTCCTGGCACCCTTGTAATCACATCTTGTGTGTTCACTATTCTAAGCACTTTCACGTTCTTTTGTGTGAGGTGTTCCCCAAAGGCTTTGTTACCCACACGAGGCCCACCAAATGAAAAAACAGCAACGGGTGGTACGTTCGGCCCACACGTGCTTATCTCCTCAGCCACTAATAGTGCTAGTGTAGCACCAAGGCTATGGCCCGTTATGGTTATGCTCAACTCTTCACCTTTGTAGAGTTCCATTAGACGCTTCACTTCTTCCACCACCGACTCGGATAGACTCGGCACGTGGGCCCCTCTTGTTTTGTATAAGCTCATAAACCCGCACTCAACTTTGGGCTTTCCTTGGGTTTGGACCTGGGCTTCTGAATTTTCATTATTATTATCCACGGGTAAGTCGATTAATTGGGCTCTCATATTTTCGGCCCATTCGAGACAAGTGGAAGTTCCACGAAGAGATATCACGATATCTCTTCTTCCCATTCGTGCAATCTCTCTTTTATCGTCGCAGACTGCGACGTATCCAACCCAACTGGAACGTTGGGTCATCCATCCAAGATCTGGAGCCACCTCATCAATCCATTTAGGCAACCCAATGGATGACGTGGCATACAGACTCTTGGTAACTTTGTAAGATCTTTCCGACAACGCCACATGGCGATGTTGGGGTGGTTCGGTTGATGACATGGCAGGATCGGCGTGAAAGGCTTGATACGCGGCTTGAACTAAATCGCCGTATCTAACAACTTCTCGCCGGAGATTATCGTCGAGAGGATCTAACATCCCTTTCCAGTCGTTGCTGCCGTGATATTCCTTCCACCGGCCGCCGATGATATTTCTTGGTGAATACTCCGCCGTCTTGGAAAGGAGGCGCTGAAGGCGTTTGAGGTGGCGCGGGGAGATTTCATCAGCTGCTTTGATTTCCGGCCAGAACTTAGCAAGGTTAAGACCTTCGAGAAAGCTTTTTCCTTTTTTATCGTTTTTTTGAATGGGTTGTTGTTGTTGGTGGTGGTGGTGTTGGGTGGTTGATTCGAGTGGCTTTTGGGTGTCGAGGAATTTGTCAAGATTGGAGAGATGTAAACGAGCAGAGTCAAAGGGTTTGTGAGTTTGAAGAGAAGTTAAGGATTTATTAACGGAAGGTTTTAAAGGAGAAGAAGCGTGGCATCTGAAACTGGGGCATCTTAATGCTTGAAACTTGTGAAGGTTGTGAGCAGGTACGGTGGAGGTGATTTGCATCATGGTTGAAGAAAGCGTGAATAAGATTATGATCCTCTGAAGTGCGCGCTTCAAATTAAGGTGTTGTGGTAATAAATTCACAAGTTGTGTTGTGTTGTGTGCTGTTATTGAATGGATCAATTCCTCTTGGAGGTGTATTTAAAGAGCTGGTTGCCATGTGGGTCATCATTTCCTAGTTTACCTTTTACTAACTCGTTAATTCTTTTTTTAATACAATTATTACTAACTTCTTTATAAATATATTATTTGTTATTACGTTTCTCGTGACATATATTAATAATTTAAATGTAAAAATTTTATTTTTAAATTTATATTTTCAATTTTTTAAAAATTTAAATAATTTTTTTACATATACTATATTTAATATGTATTTAAAACATTTAAAACACATATTAACATGTCCTATAAACAATTGTTATAAATAATATTAATTAGTATGTGAACAATTGAAATTCAAGGCGGTGTGGCACCGGTAAGTATGTATGAAAACACCGTAGGTCTTAGTAGTCACACTAGCACGAGGGGACATTATTTTATTTATTTTATTTTTTTAAGGATTCGTCTAATAATTTTTTAAGGATTTGCATCATGCTTGAAACATTTATTGAAGACTTTTCTATAACACTTCATTTATAATAATTTGTTCAATAATTATTGATATATCAATCAATAATTGAAATCTAATTAAAAATGTAGCAATAATTACAAAAATTTGAACAATCTCCCTTATTTTCCTCTTAACAAATCCAATTTTAGAGTTTCTATATGAAAAAAAAGTACACTTACAATTGAATATAATATCACCTAACTCGGTGACAGGAGATTTGAAGGTATCAACAATCAATTTAGTATCTAATTCAAAGTCAATAGGGGCTAAGCTGCAATTCATGCACTCAATTCTATGCTGATAGTATTTCAAGTGCTTCCCCTATACGAACATCAAAAATAGGTGTAAACTATTATGTTTTTGTATGAATAAATTGGCTAGATTCATCTTTAATACATATCAATTCCTATCTAATTACATTGTGTCGAAAAAGAAAACAAAACATCAATGTTGCATTTCACTTGACCAAAGTTGGTTTTTGCCAAACTACAACTCTATTAACGGTGGACACTGGTACAATTAACTTTTGCATACAATGTTTATATGTATTTTTAACAAAATAGACTCCATTTGTTTCAGCTTTCCAAATTCCTCTATACGTAGTTACAAAGGAAAAGATGAGAGTGTTCAGAATTTTGTGAGTACTATTCACATCAAACGTATTAAAGATAAGAGGCGCATTGACTGAACTATTTGCAACAACAAAAAATGTCTCTAAGTTGTTTTAATTTTCAATTTTTAAGGCCATAATCGCTACCTTATTTTGTTTCTTTTTACTTGTTATTTTTGTAAGAAAGTCTTGTTCATATTTCTCTGTAATTTTAAAAGTTTTAATACAAAAGTACCTATTGATTTACCAATATTACTTTTAAGTATTTATTACATTATAGAAATAAATAGAATCAAATAATAAATTGTTAAGAGTGATTTAGGAAAAAAGCATAACTTCATCAAAAGTAACAAAATTTATATCCCTTTTATTGACAAATATTCTTAACAAGATAACTAAAAAAAAGTGAATGAACTATATTTTTTTAATTGTATCATATAGCTACTCTTATATTCCTCACTCTTAATTTAATATTGTCTACCATATTTATGATAATCTTAAATACATCGATATACTTGATAAGTCTAATTTACTAAAATCTCATATAAAAGGAGTTTGAATGGTGAAAATTTCCATCAACTCCTTTCAACGAAAACCCCACACGAAAGAATCTAGTCATGTTCTTAAATAAAAGTTACTTTTGAAGAAAAAATAAATATAGGTCTTGTTTACGTAGAAATAAATATAGGTTTAAATTTTAAATAATTTGAAAGTAGTATATTTTTTTCCTTTTAAATATAGCGTAATTAATCAGTAAGGTCTAACACAGTGATAAATATCGATATTATTAAATTGTATACTATATTCTGAGTTCGAACTCGAGATAAGAAGAAAGAATTAAATACATTCATATATAAAATGTTATGTCAAGAATATTTATATGGTCTTGTAAAAAAATACATACTATTTTTTAAAATATAAAGTTAAGATTGAATTTATAATAAGATAGGTAAGATTGTATTGAATAAATTTTTTTTGGTCAACAATAAAAATTTAGTACGAGGTCAGAATTTTATTTTTATTTTTATTTTTAATGAAAGAAAATATCTAAAAAGGTTTTTTGTTTTTCTAAAAGTAAAATACTCCTCAATATGGACCGGTTCTATAGGTTGAGTGTGAAATGTGAATCAACTCTTATTGCGTTTGCCATTTTGCCAAGTTATGTTATGCTACGAAATTGGAAGGAAACCTCATCATCCTTTTATATTCAAATCACATATTTATCCTTCAGTCTTTATCTCCCTTTTGGGCACCAAACTAGGAATTATATATTGTTTGACTCTCAAATCCATCCATCTTGGTACAATTTTTGTTTTGAATATGTATGTCATTGTCAACTTATCAATTTTAAAATACTAAATTACACTCTCCTCTTTTGATAGATGCTTAAAGTATACACCATTATTCCCTCTTATGTTAAAATATACACCTCCATTTCCTTTCATGCAACTAATATTTGGGAAAATTATATTCGATTTGTCTAAAAGATGGTTGAATTACATTTATTTTTCTCTTATGTTAAAATATGCACTCTCTTTTTCAATAAATATTTTAGACCATTTTAATATAATCAAACTTTTAATGCATATATTTTTTTCTCTATTTTTGATGCACAAATTCCTTAGCATGTAGTTTTAAATCTTATTATAAACTATGACACAATATAAAATAAAAAAAAAAATTGACAAATTACTAAAACCGATAAAAAAAAATGCTATTTAAAATTGAATTTTAATTATCATTGAGATGGAAAGTTATAATAAGGATTTAGTTTTTTCTTAAATAGTGGTTTAAAGTTAATTGCTATCATAAAAATATTTTTATATATGTTAAAATATATTAAAGTGTAATACATATTTAATTTATAAGGAAGAAGAGTGTGATTCAAACACCTCTTATAAAAGGGGAGTGTAATTTTTTTCCACTCGAGAGTAGATAGTGTATAATTTAACATAAGAGAAGAGGAGAATGTAATACAAGGAATTTTCTAGGGGAGATGAGAGTAATTTACTCATTTAATAATAATATTAATTTTCGTATAAAAACAACTACACATATATTTGATAAAGAAGATTTATCTGATATTAGCTATTAGTTTTTAGAATAAAATGGCATGTTTGTGCTCAAGGAGTTCACTTGCATTCAATAGGAATTAACTATATAAGAACTAATCTAATAATTTGATGAGAGGTCGAATATTTGATCCAATAAAATAATTTTTTTTTAGGTTTTTTTTTTTTTTTAGGTTTGGGACTAAACAAAGCATACACGATTTTTATTGGTTCAAGTATAAATTTTAAGTCTTTCAAAAGCGATCACTCAAGAACGAAATTAAACCATTATATTTTATTTTTGTTTATTTTATTTCACATTATATTAATAGTGTTGTCTTAAAAAAATTAATTTATGTATTTTTTTTAATAATTATTACGTATTATTTATCACATTATAACTTATGCACTCATTTTAATAGAATAAAATTTTATAGTGTTTGAAAAATATCATTTTTGAAAATTGAGTTTCTAAATTTTTTAAAATGCCAACCTAGTGAACCAAACCAATATTCATGGTTTAGTTTGAATGAAACTAATAAAAACAGCTACATATATTTTATTTTTTCTTTCCAAAAATCGAAATAAATCAACCTGTTACACTCATGGTATGAATTTTATATTGTTTGACTTTGAAAATCATCCATCTTTGTGCAATTTGTTTTTTTTTTTTGAATAAGTTGCCAAACTT
>JBBPBQ010020322.1:2768740-2790939 GCA_037974755.1 Cicer yamashitae | reverse complement strand
ATAATAACTACTAATGTCTTTTTTTTTTCAATTTAAAATATTTAACTATTTATAAGAAATTCAACATCAGTTTAATTTATGAGTTATGTTTTGACATTTTTTATTACTAAAAATGTTTTATTTGAAGTTCAAATAGAGTTTAAAAGTGTCAAAACAATATAAATAGACATAATAATTTTTTGACTTTTATGTTTCCTAATAAATTTACTTTAGATAGTTAAATACATATTATTATTAAGATGGTTAAACTTAAAAATATATTTATTGTAAAAAATAATATTATTTGTGATAGCAAAAGCTACCTCATTAACATGAGAGGCTTCACCTCCGTTTAAATATCTCTTTTGTTATTTTTTTTTCTCAAATTATTTGTCGTTTTATAATATTAATGCAACATTAATTTAATTACTTATTTCAATTATTTATCTTTATTTATTATATTTTAACTTATTAAATTTCTCAACAAACTACAATTAATAAAGATATTTGGCATCAATCTTTTAGTGTTAATTATTGATATGAGTTTTATAGTATATGGAATCTTTTTCGACAAAAGTATATTATCCCTTCTGATCTGTGTTTTTTGGTGTGTTATAATTTTGCTATGAACTTTTGTATTACCTTGGCCAATTTTGTACCTTATTTTGTGCATCAATTGGGCCCAACATATTTAATTAAATCTTTTGCCTTTTCAAAATAAATATTTTATTTAAATTATTCTATTTATGATTTTATTATTAAAATTGAAACCAAGTTTTAGTGTTAAGAATTCATTTGTTACAAATTATAAAAAAAAAACTGGCATTCTATAATTTTGAGACTATGTTTACTGAATTTTATTTTATTTTTTGTAAAATATATAAGTTATTTTGTGTTTCTTCGCCATAATCAAATTTACTTTTTATATTAAAAATAATTTTTATAAAGAACTACTCAAAATAACTTTTAATTTAAAGTAATTTTTAGATTTATATATTTTTTTTAAAGTCGAACAAATGAATGAAAGTTTTTAAAAGTAATTTGTTAAAATTTATTATTTTTTTATATAAGTTGTAACAAAAATGCCCTAAAGTTTTTCTTCCAATTTTACATCTATTTAAACTATTTTATCTACAATAATATCATTCTTTACCTTTTTTTTTTAACAAATCCTTCTTCACTAATCCGATTTTTTTTAAAAATCACATAGAGTTTTATAATTTAAAATATTTTTATCGATAGCAGCAAACAGACAGAAACATTATTATATGTGCGCACAAAAGTTAATATAAGACTAATTTAAAGGGAAACTAATTTTAATTTTCCAGTTTTCATTCTTTACTTATTTGATAATTTTTTATGCAACCCAATCAAATAAACAATAAAGCAAGTGATTTTGATTCACATGATTTCTTACATGCAAATAAACAAAAGTTTTGTTTGTTACTGGAAAAATAGATATAAGTTTGGATCTGTGTTTATAATAAATAATATAAAATATGGTGACCGATGCTTTTCACGATTTTAAAAATAAATTCCATGATATTATTGTCTGTTAGTTATTTTTTTATAAGCAAATGGCATTGAAGATAGTACAAAGGTATCTCTACACATACATAAACTAACCACTTTGCAAACTTTTAGTCTATTAGTTGAATATAGGTTGCGATTCCAAATTAAACTTGAAATTTATAAATTTTTTATTTAGTTATAAATAATTTTGGTATCAATGTTCATATATGTATACTTATATATAGTAGATTTTTAGAGTGATGCAATGTCAAACGAGAATAAATATTTATAATTATTTTCTTTTTTGATTTAAAAGTTAATTTATATTCAAAAGTTATCAAATATGACATTTAAATTTTATTGTCATTGATGATAATTTAAATGTCACGATTACTCAAGACTTAAAGATATTACATAATTTTTTGAAAGATACATATACTAGCTAAATACATTGTAAGAGATATACTTATAAGAAAGATAATACAATAACTATTATATATTTATATAATTGTTCTACTGCTACTAAAAGCCTACAATGAAAAAGAATAAGAAGAAAGAAGCCAAATTATATAATATTTATCCAAGGTTGAGTAATTCTGTGTAATTCGTTGAACCTCTTATTTTTTCTTTTCCTTTTCTTAAATTATGTTTATGTCTCCCATCATTCTTTTTCTTTTTTTAAATAAAATTTTAGTTTAAAAACTTGGGAAAAAAAAAGTAATTTAAAACATTAAATATCAAAATTAAGTAATTGAAAATCCTTTTGCAAATAATTAAAAAAACAACAATGATATATATCATCTAAATTTCCATTCATCTAGCCAATATCTTATTTTCTCTGTATTTTATTTTTCTTATCACATCACTAATTTATTACATCTATCATTCTATTTATTTATACACTTTAAACACCAAACGTTTTTTCAAACCACTTTTCCATTGCTATGCTCTTTTTGCAGTGCAATCATTGACACATATAGTGGCTAGCTTAGTGATCCTTCCACTTCCAAAAGGTAATTGTTGGGTGAGGGTGTACACCAATACACATCATAACCATGTGAAATGAGTGTCACAACTCACAACTGAGTTTTTATTTTGCTTTGCGTGTTATTATTTTCATCCTCTCACAGTAAATGATATATCTACAACAACAAAATTGTCATGAGTATTATTTTCAATTTTTAATATATTTTAAGATTATATAATTTTGAGTGATATCAGTTGACCGTAATTTTAACCGTTAAAAGTAAAAATTACAGTATTTTATTTGTAAAAAAGAGACGTTCTTTATTTTAAAAATTACAATATTTTATTTGTAAAAAAGAGACGTTCTTCGTTCTTAACAAAGTTAATTTTCATATTATAAAAAATATTATTTTATGATAGGATAAAATATACATTTTCTATATCTCAATATTTCCCACCTACTTAAAACAATACTTACTTTGAATACAAATTGTTTGTAGATATTATCTCCACCTCATAATCATAGAAGTATTGCTCACTAGTCTAGTTCGATGAATTAGTAACATGTTTTGAAAATATTTTTCAACTTTATTGTTTTTTTTTTTAATTTCAAAATAATATGCTTTCTTTTTTAAAAGTTAAAATGTAAATTATTTTACGACTACTAATGGAATCCTTCCATACTTTAAATTGTATCACACCTTAAATTTTCATCAAGAAAAATAATAAAATAAGGTTAAAATAACACACTTCTCAAAAAATAATAACTTGCAAAAGAAACAATAATAGAGTAAATTAATGAAAACAATTGTTGAAGGTTGTGCTGATTCACACGACTAACACGAGTACTATTACTAAAGGTGGGCTCCTTTAATTGACGATACTCGAGATTTGGTGGACACCCGAATATTCCTTCACACTTCAGTGATCACACTTTATGTTCTCTCTCATAAAAAAAAACACGGCTTATTAAAAACATAAGTTTTGTATTAAAAATAATAATATGAATTTTTAAATGTTGAATATACAATCTTTAATGTAATACTTCTATCTTTAGATATTGAATAAGTATTTTTAAAATACTTTGTTAACATTTTTTAAAAAATATAGCTAAATTATTTTTTACTTCTGAGTTTTTAGGTGCATATATCTTTAAGATTAAATCTTAAATGACTGAATGCTAGATACCATATTCCAAAAAAACTTTAGGTACGAATGTGTTAATACGATAAATATGCTTCACATGAGTCACATCTTTTAACTTTATTTTTACCCACACAAGTTAAGTTGATTGGAACCACTTAAAAGATATATTACACATTATTATTACAAGTTGCATTTTTTTTAAATACTTTAATGACAACATTCACATTCATTAAATGCGGAAAAATAGAGTATTGTAGGATGAAATCAATGCCTTATAATATAAAAATTTTTTAAATTTTTTTTATGATTTGATTCGTACTTACGAGACCTATCACGAGTTTTTTTATATAAATTTAAATAGGTTTTGATTCCTTATATTTATTTTATACTTACATTTTATCATTTTTACCTATAATATATATGAGAGAGGTTTGAGTTACACTCAAACTACCATTTAGTTTTTTTTATCTATAATTTACTATTAAATAAATAAATTAAATCTACCTCGTATGTTAGTGAACATCATATACAATGTCAAATTCAAATATTTTCGATTTTATATTCTCTATCTCTTCCATTTGAGGAAATCCCCCTAATATCTTATCATATTGTTTCACATTTGCTAGTCTAAGCATAATCTTTCCATCATTGTTTTGTGTGGATTCATCGATTGTATGCATTTGTTACTTCCTGCTATGATAGCATATGAGTCTAAGAGTTTAGTTGCAATTAGTCAATTGAATGTTTAGCAAAAGCAACAAACAATCAGTCAACTGCATGTGTTTGGTTTATGATAACGATTTATCAGCAATGTCTCATTCTAGTCCCTCACAAATATTGCAAAGCCTAGGTTAGTCTTTAAGGAAACAATAATTTTAGTCTCACAAAAATAAATTAGACATATTAGTTATCTATCATTTTTTCAATACAATTGATTGTTTTTGGGAAATTTTGAATTGTGGCACCGATGACTTGTCATGTCACATGTCATAATATTGACCATATCATACATTGAAAAAACTAAGGGACAAATCGGTCTATGTAACGAAAATATATTTATATAGTTATGTTTTTTCTTACGAATTAAACCAAATTTTATAATTTTTGTGAAAGACTAGAATGATACATCACTCATGATTTATTGATTTAACAGGAGATAAAGAATATATCTTTTAATGGTAGTGTTTTATTGTAAAATATTTTTATATAAATAATTTATCTTCATGGATTGGGAATATTTTTCAACTTGTCTGCACATTGATTGACTTATGATAGATGTGTGTTACTTCACATCTCCATTCAATATGATCTAACAACAATAAAGTTTCATGGAGAATATACTACAAATAATAATTCTGAGTCTTGCAGGCAAGGATCATTTGATTGATGGACTAAACCCCATATCTCAGCCATGACGGAAGTTGTCCGCCCCCAATTATAATGAAAATCCTAGACAAAATGACCATTATGTTTTCTGGATGAGGCCTCCACAAGCTGAGATATATGTAAATCCATGGAATGCATCAATATTAAGGTTCACAACTGAAGGAGGAAGAAGGAACCCACTAACCAAAATATAAAGTCTTTTGTCGTCAATGAAAGAAGGTTGATGATCAACAAAGTGATGAACGATAGAAGTAAGTTAGCTTTGAAAGTCACTCAAAAATCGCTCAGGATCAAGTGAAGTTCATGAAAAAACAAGTTGATTGCAATCAAGTCATAACATATTAATCATACGACCAGAGATAATAGGCGAACTACCGTGATCATGTCCATTATCCTGATTCTTGAGATTAAATTTAATCAATTGGTTTAGACTGATGCTAAAGAAAGAACCTCAATGATTGTCATTCTCATATATAACTTTTCCATAAAGGACTAATATCATCATTTGAAATGCCTTAGTGCACCCTCTCAACATTCATGAGAAATTTTCCCCGAACTAACTTCCAAACAAAAGTCTTAATTCTTGACCTTCCTAATTCCAAATTAAATCAAATAATGTTTCATCCTCTTGATTAACATCTTCCACAAATATGGCCTAGTATGCCTATTTAATTTTTTTTGGGACTAAAGTATGCTATTTAATTGAGACAACTTAGTAGTAAGAAGTTATTATAATTTTATTTGAAAAACAAAATTATATTTTAGAGAGATTTTTTTTTTAAATGAAACTTATATTTAGATATATAGTTTATATCATACGTGATTTTCCATCCTCGAAACCAACAAATCAAACTCACGTATCTTCAATTAAAGTCATATGTGTCAATTACACAGTCAATATGAAGCAAGGAAGTAAAATAGAGGGGTGTATGTAACAATCCCCATTTTTCTATACTAAAATCTTAATTATTGGGCTAGGAATTAAGATGGGCCATTCTTTTTGGAGCCCAATTGATAGCTTCTGTGATGGACTGGGTTGACGGTGTTAGGCCCATCCCTTCTCCGCCAGATCTCCTTATCGGCGACTACGACGACGAAGATCTCTCTCTCTCTCTCTCTCTCTCTCTCTCTCTCTCTCTCTCAGCTTCGTAAGCTTCTCTCTCTCTCTCTCTCATCAATTACTTTGTTTTCAGCTGCAATAACCTTTGTGATGAACGTTGCGTTTCGTTTGACCTAAGCGTTTTTGAAATAGTAACTGCGCTTGCGTGTGCAACAATGTGTGTTTAAGTTTGATTTCGTTTTGCGTTGTAGGTTGAAATTTTTCAGACACATACAAAATGTGCCGGCGAAATTCTCCGGTGTATCATTCCGGCGAAGAAGAAATTGCAGCTGATGAGAGTCTTTTGGTTTATTGCAAGCCTGTTGAATTCTACAATATTCTATACCGTCGTTCTCTTCATAATGTAAATATAGTTGCATTTTTTCTTAATTTATTGATTTTCTGCTATGTCGAGTTGAGACCAATCAAATCTCAATTTTACTTTCCTATTCTTATTATTTCCTAATCAGTATTTAAGTTTTTATTAAGTACCATAAAAACCATTTATTGTTTCTGTGTTATTTTTTCTTCTAGTTATGGTACTTTAAATTCTGAAAATTAGAGAGTTTACTTAACGGATTTAGCAATTTTGGTGAGTTGAGGTTGCTATGAATCGAACTGAATTCCAAAATGAGATATTGTTGGCTGATTTTTCTGATAGTTAAACTTTATGTTTTTGTTGAATGTTGCTCTTAAAAATGAAATTTAACATAGATGCCAAAATTTGTTACTGCTATATTTTTTTAATAAAAAGTCTATTGATTGATACTACTTGGAATTCATTTCTCTTGCAGCCTACTTTTCTTAGGAGATGTTTGCGCTATAAAATAAAAGCAAGACGGAAAAGGAGGTAAATATTGCTTCCAACTACTATATACATGTATTATTTCATTTATTTTTAGTTTCATTATTCCATTTGTTGAGTTATACTATTATTTATACCACTTCTTTACTGCTAATTTGTTGATTCAACATTATTTGCTGCTGGACATTAATTATTTGGAGAGACATGCACTGTAACACATATCTGCCTTATTTTTTCTTTTGGGTTAAAAGAGAAACCAGTTAGTAAAACAGGAATTTCATTTGCGAGGATTGGGAATCCCTCCGGTCAGTAAAACAAAAGCAACAAAAGAAAATTAATTAATTAAATAATTCATTAGTTCAAAAGAGAAACTAGCCCCTTTGCATATCAAATAAAGATTCACCATTTTAGTTATCTATCTTATGCAGCATGCATTGCTTCATTAAGGAATTATAGATTGAAATGTTGAAGCAACAGGCTCGAAAAAGCATATGCCTCACTAAAGAAAGGTGTTAACATTAGCAAAAGGAGAAAACAGTAAATTATTTGGCTTTAATTTTTTAACGTAAACTAACAACTCAAGCATGGTATTCATAGTAAAATTAAAATAATAAGATGGTCAATTTGTAAAACCCTAGACTGCTTGTTGCATTTTGTCCCTAGTCCCAAAGAAGGAATCAAGTAATTCTTTAACATGATGTCTATTTTACCCCTATTAGTATCACAATTAGAAATCTAGGCTGTTATTTTTGTAGGAATTTTTACAGTTATCATTATGGCACTTATGACATGCATTACTTGACCTGGGAAGGGCAAGCCTAAGGTACCAAATGCATGCATTTCACTGAGGGGTCAGCTCCTTAACCAATGACAGGTGCTGGTCGCTTGTGGTTCCTGCCTTAGTTGTTCCTTCTGGTGCCTTCCACTCCATTCTCCAGTGATTATTATTCAATTGTTGACTTAAATTAACCCTGTATTTGTATTAGAAATTGTATTTCTTATAGGCAAACACTAAGCCAACTTCAAAAGTAGACAAATAAAATTTCCAGAAAGGCCCTGGGTATGTTGTTAAATATTTCAATATTTCTGGCGGGTGGACGGATTCCTAGTTTAAGTAAACTGCATTCATGTCTTTATGCAAAATTTACAATCGGGAGGTATAATTCTTGCATGTTTGCCTGAATAACAATTAACAAAAGGAGTTGCTCTGCTATGCTTTATCCTTGTGTTTCTTGTTGATTGTATTTCTTTTTTACCTTATTGGGTGGCAAATGTTTGGTGGCTTTCTGCATTAAAGGTTGCGAGCAGGAATTGTGATTTTCAACTATAGGGACTGTTACAACATGCTTCGAAAGACTGAAGGTACATCATAGTATCAAATTATCATGATGTTCAACATTGCATCTTACTACTGCCTTCCTATCATAAGTGCATTTTTTAGAGCAATCAAACTAGTCAACATTTTGCCAATCTTCTTATTCACTGATTCCAACTTCCTTCCGGAGGTGCTTATGGAAGATAGTTTTCGAGTGCAGAACTGAATCTACCTTAATTTGGACAAAATAAGATTTTGAAAACGCTACTCTCTTGAGCTGACATTTTTTATTGCTCTTTTTTATTTGTTTTTGGTGTTCTGTCATGTTATTCTCTTTTCTTGTGAGACATGACGATGTATTTTACTTAAAAACATGATTTTGACAGCACTGATACCTTTCCTGTCTCCTTCCAAATGTAGTGACTGAAGACTTTTCTTGTCCATTTTGCTTGATGCAGTGTGCGAGCTTTAAGGTATATGCTGTGAGTGGTACTACAGTAATTGCTTGTCTCATTCATAATTTAATAATTAGGGAGGCTGTGTCCTTTTTTTCTTTGTTAGAAGTTAAGAGAAAATGTCAAAAACTCTTTTCCATGGAAAAATATTGAATTTCAGTTTATGTACTCATTCTCTTGTTTGAATGGCAGAGTCTATTTAGTTTGTGTTTGGGTTCTACAACGACGATAATTAATTTTGAATAAATTGGTTTTGTAATTTTGCTTTTGGTTAAAAGTGAGTTGAACTAAAAGTGTTTATTTTCCAGCTTCAAGTTAGAATCTATTTTGGAGGCATACAAAATTATACTCGAGAACACCCAAACATGTCAAATAATGATCAAAGATTCATAATCAATTTTATGTTTGTAAAATCAATTTTACCTC
This sequence comes from Cicer yamashitae, assembly GCA_037974755.1. Classification (NCBI taxonomy): domain Eukaryota; kingdom Viridiplantae; phylum Streptophyta; class Magnoliopsida; order Fabales; family Fabaceae; genus Cicer; species Cicer yamashitae. The sequence goes on along the minus strand of JBBPBQ010020322.1, from coordinate 2,781,850 downwards.
TCATAGAAGTGAATTCAAACATGCACCCAATAATATTTTGTAGTAGTAATGTTGTTTGGGCACATCTCAATTTAAAGTACATTTTGTACATCTCAATCTGCTTATCTTATGTTCAAAAATTAGTTTCCTAATTTGTGCTATAATTTAACAAGACCAATTGATGATGACTTGCATGACACTCCTCCTTTAGTCTATTTCTCTGTTCAGTTTTTTACTACAGAGCTATATGAACTTGCCTATTAAGTTTCACACTTTTTCCTAATCAATAGCCAGCTTCATTCTCCATTTTCTTTGACAAGTTTATCAACCAAGGTTAATTTGTGCAGGGTTTGCGACTTCATCTTTGTTCATCACATGATCTATTCAACTTTGAGTTCTGGGTTTGCAGCTGTACCTATAAAGTCAACTTTTTAATATTTGATTATTTCTGAATGGTTTTTAAACTAGTTCTATTTTTTAGGTTACCGATGATTACCAAGCAGTGAATGTCTCTGTAAAAATCGACATATTAAGATCAGAGGTCAGAACCTTCTTAATTAGAATTAGTGGTGGATGAATTATTTTGCTTAGTGATTGTAAAGTTGGCGAATTTATTATTTTGCATAGGGATTGGAAATTGTAAGTCGTTGATATTATTTAAAAAAATTCTAAGATCTAGCCTAACGATACATTGTTTTTTCCTCATATTGCGGTAACTGAGATATTCTCTCACCCTATATTTAAGGAACATCATTATGTGGTATATTTTTGCAATGCTATAGGGCAGTGACTCTGACCTTAATATGGGATCTATATCTCATGCCAGGATCTGATGCAGATCATATTTATCTTATTCATTTTTTTTGCTGCTGCAAAATGTGTCAGTTGCCCAATGTATTCCTATTTGTGTTGGGCAAAGGTTGAAGAGAGCATTCAGGTTTCAAGTTGACCTAGCATTAACCTGTCATGCCTGGAGACATTCAACAGAACACGTGGCTCAAATGTGCCGGTCCTTTTACTGATACTGAATTATGGGAATTTCCTTTTTGAACGACTACTTGATTGGATTCTTCATTTTAAATGCATGATTTGTTTTTGTTGATTTTTTAATTTGTTGATACGTGTGACATATCTATATCTATGCAGAATGTTGCTGATGGAGCCGTCCCACAATCACAAACCTTCTTCTTCTGGTTGGTTCTGTATATCTAGTTAAAGTAGTTACTGATCAGTTTCTATAATTTTGAGATTTTTGTCTTTAATATAATTTAACAAACTGTACAGTTCAAAAGCTCGAAAACGTAGACCAAAAAACTCTGTTCAAAATGAGAAGCATGCCAATGTAAAGTTCCTGAAGTTGGACTCTCCAGAAGCCACACAGAATGGGATTCTACAGAAAGACGATGGTATCAATTGTATTTTGATGCATGCGAATTAGAAACAATTTTCGAGACAATTTTAATGACCTTTTTTTGGGGCCTAAAGCGCACAAAATTTGGCAAGATACAATGCCTTGAGATTTATCTTTGGAAGCATACTTTTAGAATAGACTTTGTGGTCTGTAATAAATTATAGAAGAAAGAAGAGTACTAGATGAAATAAATTTTGGTTCTAACCAGTAAGAAAACCAAGTGGGAAATGCTGTGTGTAGTCTGTTGGTGGATTTTTGACAGAAGAAATAGTTTGGTATGTATTGAGGGTTTGGTTGTGTAGGGGTATGTGTGAGCTGGCTAGATTAACTTCATACCTTCATACAATCTTTCTATTAAGATGCAAAAAGTGGTATACCGGTCGCCGGCTTCCCTGTGATCAGGTCACCAACTTCCTTAACCTTCCTGCACTGGGCAGGCGCCAACCCCGATACATGGTCTTACGACTTTGCGGAGACCTGTGTTTTTGGTAAACAGTGGCCCGGGCCTGGTCACTGCGACCCCCTTTGTGAGGAGGCACCCCTTCTGAAGTTTCGGTGCTATTTTGTCGAGTTCCTTAGAGAGAGTTGTCTCGTTCCCCTAGGTATTATCTACAGTACACAGTGAAAAACATCCTTCTTATCTCCCTTTAAAAATTAAAAAAAAAGGTGCTAGTTGATGTAATTCTTTTACTGTAGTATGCAAGTGAGGGAGAAAGACCTACTATTTTTTTTTCCAAGTTTGTTAATTGAGAGTCATGTCTATACAATTCATTGTCCATAAGTTCTTTGCGAGATTGACTGAATTTCTAAATTTATTTTTAGATATCCTGTCCTGCAAAGGGGAGAATATGTCTAGAGCATCTCATAGTGAGAAGAATTTGCCGCATGAAGGAAATGGTGGGGTAAAATTTGGTCCTGATCATCCTAGTGCCATGGACTATCAGGAACATGTAGAATCTAGTTTTAACATTCCAGGTGTTTCAATTGCCATGCCCCAAATTTCTGGGGACCCTGAATGTAGCAAATCAATATATAAAAGTGATCCTGCTCAGCCTACTAAAGCAAAGAAGTTAAATACAGACCGTTCAGACTCAAGAAAGTATGTTGACTATGTTCACAAAGTCTTGTTATTTCTTATCTTGTATTTTTGAAGATATAAACTTAACTTCAGTTTTAAATTTTTAAATGAATTTATCATACTTGACTATATTTTAAATTCCCTTTTATTTAATTTATTTCTGTTGTTGCTTAGCTGTTTAATGAAATATAAGTAACTAGTTTCGATCAATATTTTAAAAATCGGACCGGAGATTGAACCGCGAAAAATCAGTTCAACCCCAGATGGCTAATAAGTAAATATTAAAAAGAAAGCAAATAATAAAAACCAGTTGAAACCATCCGCGGTATAATCCGGTTCCATTAGACTGTGGTTCAAATGGGATTGAACCAACCGAAGAATTTGCTGGTTCCCGGTTCAACTGGCTGAACCGGCCGATTTGTTATAGTTTTTTAAACCTTGGTTTCATATGGGTTCGTGTGTAGTTGCTGATAGATGTAGTAATTTTTGAAACATCAAGTTGTATTGATTTAAATACTAAATACATGTTTGATATTTGTAAATAATATAAAATAATACAAATCTGAATGCCTGTTTGAGTTATACAATTCATGTATTGTATTTCTGTCAGCTGCATTCTGTGATTGAAATTTCTTACTGTTGCATCATCTGATATATGTTTTTATTTATTATTTGTAATCACCATGAAATATTATTAGTTTGAGAGGATTGAGTCACGCCCATCATTTTTTTTATCTTATAATCTTGATATAGGCATTTTGATTCATTATTTTCAAAATTGTTTCTTCAGTCGTATCCTCCTGCAGAAGAGGCAGTTTTTTCACTCACATAGAGTTCAGGTGATTAATTATCTTATATCTCTGATTTTTTTATTCACTTAAGATATGGATTAATAAGATGGTATATTTAATTTGTTTTTAAGTCCATCTCTTATTTTGCCGCGTGTTAATTAAAGCCCATGGCACTGGAACAAGTGTTATCAGACCGTGATAGTGAAGATGAACTTGATGACGGCGTTGCTAACCTCGAAGATAGAAGGGTAAGCATATCATATCATTCAAATTCTCGTCTTCCCTCTTTTGCATATTTCAAAATGATGCATGTAGATCGTGACTTCTGGGCACATGTTGTAGAATGAACAAGAACACGATTACATATGTTATAGCTCTTCAACCCTTAATTACAATTTGCTGAAATTATGCTGCTTCTTGAAGTTCCCTGTTCTTTTTGGTCCCTTTCTGTTCTAGTTATTCCTTAAGATCTCATGCAGTTTACTATTGGATATTTAAAGCGCAACCAATTTACATTACTCAGCTTTCTACAATGTGGAACTGAAATATTTCAGATGCTTGATGATTTTGTGGATGTTTCCAAAGATGAAAAGCAGCTCATGCATCTCTGGAACTCTTTTATGAGGAAACAAAGGTGTTCACTGATGACCACCATGTTAATATTTTATTTGTTTCTTTTACCTCTTAATAATACTAGTTTACTTGCTGGTTCCTGCAGGATACATAAATCAATTTTCTGTATCATATGCATGATTATTGTTGATTCTTGTGTTTTTACTGTGGTAGGGTACTGGCTGATGGTCATGTTCCATGGGCTTGTGAGGCATTTTCCAAGCTTTATGGAAAAGAACTGATCTCATCCCGAGCTTTATTTTGGTACTCATTCTGCTCCGATCTTCAACTAATATTTCTCTAATTTCCTGTAGTTTCCCTAATAAAAGGATCTGTGCTGAAAGATCAAAAGAATTAATTCTTGATCCGGTGTCCTTGGCAGAATGAAAGTGATGAGTTCTAGACTGGATTCATCAGTTAACTACCAAGTACTAACTAATTACTTAATGAAATACTATATCCTAGCAACAATAAGCAAGTGAAGAGTTGTGATCATTCATTCTAGTTGAACATACATTATCCATACTTATGGGATATACCCAAATCCCTATGATTAGCTGAAATTGATTTTTTTAGAGATGCATATAAATTTCTCTGAAATGCGGCAATACTCTTTCAAAACTTGTGCTGATTGCTCTGAAAAGTTGTGCCTCTCTCTAGGTCTAACATGAATCTTAATAGGAACATATAAGCTGCATGCCTGCATGTTGGGGTCAAAAGCTGCTTGAATAGGGAAACCACTTGTTGCTATTATGCTACTGCATGAGATGCTGACTTTGCTTCTTCACATCTCTAGTTTTACTGAGGTTGATTGTTCCATTCAAAACCCAAAAGATCAACCTAGTTGATTCCCTATAAAGATTGCCACTAACAACCACTTATTACGTATTAGCATCGATTATCACCTTTAAATAATATTATCCAAAACAAGCATAGATATTGATCCTGAAAACATGCCATTTTTATCATTTAAGAGAGCAAAAACCCAATTGCATTGCATATGCTCAGATAACTGTCTCGTTATATGAATTATCAATGTAAACCACTTGAAGTGTACATCTTATTTAAATTTTTTCCATTCTGCATATCTCATCTTATTTCAGGTGTTGGAGATTATTCATGATCAAACTTTGGAATCATGGTCTTCTTGATGCAAGCACAATGAACAACTGCAATATAATATTAGATAGCATCAGAAACGGAGGATCAGATACTGGCACTAATTGAAGGCCAACTGACTCAGCCATAACCAACCACATGAATATATAGGCTTCTCTGCCTTGTATTTTTCTCCAGTATAGGTTCTCGTATTTGCATAATTATTAATTTTTGAAATTGTATAACATTAATAATATTACCAATGTATGCGATTAAAATATAGGGGGAGGGGAGAGGTGTCTTTCGGTCATGTCTTGCTGAATTATGTATCGTCTAAGTTGTAACACTAACACAATATAATTATAAAAATGTATAAAGTACTAAGTATGTATCATGCTTCAAAAAAATGTTTTATTACATCATGCAATTTTTCTCTCAATTTTAGTGTCATTGAATTTTTATAATGTTGCCGTCTTCACTGGGATGTATCGGTTATTGGTGATTTTTTTTACCTTCATTGAATGTATTGAATATAGGAAGGTAATCCATTCTATTTTGATATAAAATGGAAAACTTTGAAAAAATAAATAAGTATCCCTGTCTCTTTTTATAAGTACCTTTTATATTTCACATATATTTAAAAAAGAATAGGTAGTAAATTTGATATGTAAATTGATGCGGATATTTTCCTAAAATACTTTTTACATATGAATTTGTACAATTTTTACAGTTATCTTTTAAGAAATTAATAATACATGTTTGGAAAAAAAAAATATATCTAATACTTTGAAAAAAATTTATATTTACAGATAGTTTTTTTATTTAAATGTGCTTATAATTAAAATTGGAGGAAGTTGTTATGAGTCAGACTCAAGACAATTTAGCCCATTCCATTATTATAATAGTTCGATCTTGGACCAACTTGACCCTTGTCAAGGGAACGCGAAAGATTTTCGAATTAAGACATATGAGGACAAGCAAATAGAATTTGAGGCGAGGGACTACAATAGCTCACCTATACCTCCACTGTTAGCCACATATGGCAAGCATCTTGTGATCTCAATCATACGATGGAAATGATCATCATACATCGACAAGGACATCCGTCCGAAATCATGCAATGATATGAAAATCACAAATCGCTCATTGGAAGTCCTACCATATTTCTTTCTTCTAAAATTCAAGGGAATGTTCTATAAAAAAGGATACCTGATGCAGAAAAGTGTACATTTTATTCTAACCCAAAAACCTCTCACTCTAAAGCACAAAGACATAAATTGACTTGATCATAAGAGTGTGTGCATGTATCTCCCTTCGAGTTATTTAGTTAAATTGGTTAGTTAGTTACAACACTTAGTTATTTTACATTAGTTAATTGTTTATTTAATTGACTATATTAGTCTATGTAACTATTGATATAATTTATTTTTTCATATAATTAATAATATTCAATTTATATTTATTCATTTCTCTCTTATAAATGATTTAAATCAAGAATCGTAATATAGTATCAGAGCATAATTATTCCGCTATATTTTTTCAATCTTAATATTTTCTTGAGAAAATCTTTATTGAAGCATTTTTTCTCATTGATTATAATCTTTCTTCATTAACACTCTAGTGTTTCATCTCCAATTCAACATTCATTATCTCAAAACATAAATAACAATGACAAAATCAAGTGATCAATACTCCATTTCATTGAATAAAGGTGGTAAGTTTCTAAGAAATTATTATAAGTACATACATCATAATTCTACGGTCACAAAAACGGTTTAGGGGATATTTGCCGTTATGGAAATCACAATTATCAACCTTCTAATCTAAATATGTGAGGGATTATTTCAAGTGAATCTTCAACCTACACATCAAAATTTAGTAGAAACAAACACTAAAGACATGAAATTGAGCAATGAGAGATTGTTGATTGGGTTATATGATCAAGATTTGTCAGTTTTTTCAAGAACACAAAAAATTTTGTTATATATTTATTATTTCTTCTAACCTTAATTGACATTCTACAAAATTAATTTTTTCTTTTTACACAATTCATTCTATTTAGCCTAACTTGCATTTAGGCTTCTATCCAAAACAAATATATATATATGTATATATATATATATTGGATGGTTAAGCACTAGTAATATTACAAATTTTTAAATTCTTTTAGCCGATGAATTTTTGACATTACGAGTTTCTTTTAGTCGATGTCTTTTCCGATATTTCTTTCATGATTTTTTCTAAGCTTGAAGTGCATTATGCACTTTCTAATTTGAGGGGATGTTAGATATCTTAATATGTTAGATATCTTGTTGGTTAGTTAGTTAAATTGATTATTTATTTACACTAGCTAGTTAGTTATTTTACATTAATTAATTGTTTATCTAATTGATTATATAAGTGTATGTAATTTATCCTCTCATATTATTATCAACAATATTCAATTTACCTTTATTCATTTCTTTTTTATCAATAATTTAAATTAAAAATCGTAATAGTTCCACTTTTTTCTTCTTCACGTATTATTATTAGGGTAAAAGCAATGTATAGAAATGTTAATGATAGATTAATTATCATTAAAAAAATGGTAATGATAGATTAATTATCATTAAAAAATGGTAATGATAGATAAAGTTTGCCAATAGGGATGACAACATACCCGCACCTGCGGATATCCATCCGAATCCCTATTGACTTGGGCGAGGAAAATCTGCTTTGATTGAATGCGGGTCTAGATTTTTTTCTGAAATTAAAATTCGGAAACAAGGACGGGTTTGGGAGTGTTGATATCTACCCCGTATCCACATCCGAATCCACTAGTAATATTATTATAATCCCATCTCTATAAAAAAAATATATTTTTTAATTTTATTATTGTCTAATAATAATTATTTTATTATATTAATTACAATAAATATAATTTTTAAATTTATAATTATATATATATATATATATATATATATATATATATGAATGGGTGCGATTGTAGTCGAGGAAACCCAAATCCCGTTGCAGACAAAAATGAAGACATAAATTTCACACCTTCTAAAAAACAGAGGCGGATACGAATTTTCTCCAATTAATCAAATACAGCGGTAGAAGAGACAAAATCTGCATCGGCTTCTCGTTGTCATGTCAATTTGCAAATACTTAATTTGAGCAATAAGCAATAAGTCAACCGTAGTGAGCAAAAGGAAATTGTCATAATGTGAATTGTTGAATAAGTCAACCGTAGTGAGGAAAAGGAAATTGTCATTATGTGAATTGTTGAGTGCTTCTCAATTCACCGCTTTAATATAATCACTAAACTAGCATATATTTTAATGCTGCAAATTGAATTTTACCAACATTTTATTTCAACAACATAAAATATATTTGCAGGTCTTACCTGCTCTCCTAGCCCTTCTTCCTTTTCTCTTTTATTTTTTCATCATCCATAGGAGAAAGATTAGTTTAGGGCTAATTTGTAGTCACAAATCAACTCTCTAAATAGTTTTTTTAGCACGTTTATTTAAATTGTTATTTACTCACAATTTTGGTTTTTCTTTTTTATTATTTTGTGATTTTTTTATTTCGATGCAGCATTATTTTATTGGTTGTCTTGATGAGGCGTTGTTTTATTTTTATCTTATTATTGCGTTTGTTTACTTCAGAATAATAGATTAATTTCGATCTAATATCAACTCAATTTATAAATTTATCATCCTCAACGTTACAAATATAAAAATATGAATATTCACGATACTTTAATTTTATTACATTCGTTGATATTTTATTGTTTTAAATTATAACTTTATTGCTGTGAGTTTTTATGTTAATTAATCATTTTCGATCTTATCAATTTATATTCAATTGATGTATTATAGAATAAACGTTATTTTAGTCTAAGAAACATAAAATATTTATACCGTCTTCTTAAAGGCATATGTGAGTGTGACACTCTGAATCTCAATCATCAAAAGGATCCAACGGTACCAAGCACGCCAATTGCAAACATTTCATATATACTGCAGCCAGCAACAGTCAAAGAAACTCTTAGAATTTTCTTCTTCTCCATTTCTTGGCTCAATCTAGCTGCTTTACACTCATTTTTTTTACCTAATAAAAATTTAATAAATAACTAAATAAACATAATAGTCAATTACTTGCACCATTGAATTGTCTTGTCATTTGATACAAAAAAATTAAATATGTTTTTTTATCTTCGTAAATATACAAGTACAACTTATTATATTTAAAAAAAAAAAAAAGTTTATTTGAAGCTAAAATTTATATACATACTCATTTCACAAATTTGTAGCAGCAAGTATCTATCTAATATCTATCATTTCTCAAATGGCTTCCCCTGTCTTTTTTTACATAATTTCCATTCTCTTTCTTCAACTTGTGTTAGTCTTTGGAAACGTTACTCTAAGTTCTATACTTTCCACCAACAACAACAATTCATGGCTATCACTTTCTGGTGAATTTGCTTTTGGATTTCGCCAACTTAATAAAAACAACACAAACTTCTTCATGCTTGCAATATGGTACAACAAAATATCCGACAAAACCATTGTTTGGACTGCCCAAAACGACAACAACCTCGTACAAGCACCAACAGGGTCACAGATTCAACTAACATCAGGTGGACTTACGTTAACAACTTCACAAGGTGATTCCCTTTGGACAGCACAACCAAACAATGTTGTTTCCTATGGAATCATGCTTGATACTGGTAATTTTGTTCTTGTTAACAAAACTTCTACTTATGTTTGGGAAAGTTTCAATTTTCCCACTGATACATTGTTGCCTAAGCAATCTCTTGATTTAAGTGGTAGCTTAACTTCTAGATTCTCAGAAACCAATTTTTCAAGTGGAAGGTTCCAACTTTATTTCAATGGTGGTAATGTTTTGATGAGTCCACTTGCATGGCCTACTCAATTCCGTTACTATTTTTACTATAGAATTGTTGTTCCTAGTAACTTTGATTCTTCAAGTTTAGTTTTTGATGAGTTAGGTGATATTTATGTGGAAACAAATAATAATAATAATAATGCGACTAGAATTAAACTTCAAGATACAAAATGGGAAAATTTAGTTCTTGATTCTAAGTTGTATTATTATAGAGCAACACTTGATTATTATGGAATTTTTACACAATATTCTCATCCAAGGGATATTAATGCAAAACAAGGATGGAGTATTGTGAGGTATGTTCCTGATAACATTTGCATTGCTATATTCAATGAAAAGGGTAGTGGTACTTGTGGTTATAATAGTTACTGTTCCATGGAAAATCAGAGACCTAGTTGTAAATGTCCTTATGGATATTCACTGATAGATCAAAGTAATCAATTTGGTGGGTGTCAATTAAATTTCACACTTGGTTGTGGAGTTGATAATGGTGAAGGATTGAATGTGAAGCAAGAAGATTTATATGAGTTCACTGTTGTTAAAGATGTGGATTGGCCTTTGTCAGATTATGAAGAGATGCATCCTTATTCTCAACCAGATTGTCAACAATCTTGTTTGCATGATTGTATGTGTGCTGTTGCTGTTTTCAATAACCAAACTTGTTGGAAGAAAAGATTGCCTCTTGCTAATGGAAGAGCACAAAGTGGTGGTCAATTAGTACTTGTCAAAACAAGACTTACTCCACTAGGAAGAGTTACTCCTCTTGGTCCTAGTCCTTCTTTCACCGCAAATGATTCAAAAAAAGACGATCGAGTTAAGCCGATTCTTCAAGGTTTACTTATTGGTTCAACTGTCATTAATAGCATACTCTTAGCTGTTGTTGTTTTTCTGACACTCTTGAAGCCGAAAAGGGTTGTCCAAGGTGCAACTCTCTTAGAAACAAATTTGCATTCTTTTAGTTATGAAGCATTGAAAGAAGCCACATGGGGTTTTAGGGAAGAACTAGGTAGAGGTTCCTTTGGTATTGTTTACAAAGGTGAATTAAAAGCAGAAGCATCTTGTAATGTTGTTGCTGTCAAGAGATTGGACAGATTAATAGAAGACCGCGAAAAGGAATTTAAGACCGAGTTGAGAGCCATTGGTAAAACCTGCCACAAAAACTTGGTGAGGTTGATTGGATTTTGTGATGAAGGAATGCATAGAATGTTGGTTTATGAGTTCATGAGCAATGGTACTCTAGCAGACATCTTATTTGGACAAAACAAACCTATTTGGAATGTAAGGGTTGGATTTGCTTTGGGGATTGCAAGAGGGTTAGTGTATTTACATGAAGAATGTGACAGTTCCATCATTCATTGTGACATAAAGCCTCAAAATATACTCATAGATGATTACTTCACAGCCAAGATATCTGACTTTGGGTTGGCCAAATTGTTGTTAGCTGATCAAAGTAGAACAAATACAATGATTCGAGGAACAAGAGGATATGTGGCTCCTGAATGGTTTAAGAATGTTCCTGTGACAGCTAAAGTTGATGTTTACAGCTTTGGTGCAATGTTGTTGGAAATCATTTGCTGCAGAAGAAGTGTGGTGCTGATGGAGTCAGGAGAGGAAGAGAAGGCAATTTTGACAGATTGGGCTTGTGATTGCTATATGGAAGGGAGAATAGATACTCTTGTGGAAAATGATCAAGAAGCTTTAGATGACATTGGCAGGTTAGAAAAGTGGATAAAAATAGCAATTTGGTGCATTCAAGAGCATCCTGAAATGAGGCCAACAATGAGGATGGTCATACAAATGCTAGAAGGTGTGGTTGAAGTTCCTAACCCGCCATCGCCTTTTTCGTTCGATTCGATTCCTTGATTTCCAGCAAAAAGATTGAGGGGGAGTGAAGGTGGACTATACATTTGTTCTAAATATCAATACCTTTATACAATGTTTGTGATTATTTTCTGTTGTGATGATTTCTTTCTTATTTGTAAACTGATATTGGTTAGATGTGGAAAATTATTCTACAAACAACCATAAGATAGTCTGTGTAATACTAACATCATGCTGTCATTGTCAACACCAAAGAGAAACAGTGAGGTCAATTGATTAGGAAACACATTCACGCATTTAGAGTCATGTATTGTTGAATCTTTCTTCCTTTGAACTTTGGAAAAGTAAACAGTATTCATTCATATAACTGATCCACTTTTAGGTGCAATTGAGCATAAATGTTTATTGCCATATTACAAAGAAAATGAATCAGAGTTCAGGCACACTGATCATTAACCAAATATGTAATAATTACCAAATTAATTCCATAACAGAGATTGTACTAGAGAAATCAGAAACTTCTTCATTACTTAGAAGACTACTTGTATTATGCCTGCATGTCTGCATAAAGAAATCAAAATAAAAGAGGTTTTTAAAAATTTAGATATTGTTTACTAAGTGAAAATATTTTTTTTTTAAATATGTGTTTATTTTATTTTGATAAGAGACTCTTGAATAAATAATTATTATGAAGATAAGATAAATTTTTTATTTTAATCTATAATAAATTTAAAATTATTTTTTCTAACGAGAAAGAGGAGACAAATTTATTATTGTATCTCACCATATTATAAGATATAAAATATGATAGATGATAGTATTAGTTTGTCCTATTCTTTTTTTTCATCAAACAATTAATAAATAAATGAAATAATAGTTTTCATGACTATGAGACGTATTTTTAGATAAATTGTTGGATTAAAAGTTGAAAATTTGAATAGGAACAATGTGATAGAGTAAGTTGCGCCACCACTAGTAATTGCAAATATAAACTATAAATGACAAATTTTTGAGATAGATTGACTCAACAATCATGGAATGTTTAGAGTTTGAATTTTCTTAATACAAACTCTCTTGTTAATCATTTTTATATTTTTTAATTTTTTTTTTAATTGAAAGTTTATCTCGTATAAATCGTAAATGTAAAATTTTATACAAATTTAAAATAATTTTGATATTTAACTACTAAAATTATAATAAATCTTACATCAAAATGATTAACAAACTTCTCTTGTTAACCATTTCTATATTTTTTATTTTTTTTAATTGAAAGTTTATCTCGTATAAATCGTAAATGTAAAATTTTATACAATACAAATCTAAAATAATTTTGATATTTAACTACTAAAATTATAATAAATCTTACATCAAAATTGAAACTCCTCTTCATCTATGTAAAACTTTCAACAAAATTATAATAAATC
>JBBPBQ010020322.1:2737900-2752647 GCA_037974755.1 Cicer yamashitae | reverse complement strand
TTTCTGCAGTAGGAGTCGTATCTCCAGGATGCGACCATTTATAAACTTTAATTTTTAACTATTTTGCGGTAGGAGGTTATAGATGGTCGCATCTCGGGGATACGACCTCCTACTGCAGAAAAAAAAAAAATCTTTTAAGTGGTTGTAGGACAGAGATGCGACCTCTTAAAGGTAAAAGAAATAGGATATTTTAATATATAAATTTGAACGTAGAATATATTGATTAATTTAAAAAAAAAAGATATATGTACAAAAAATCCTATTTTTAAGATTTCATATTGTCAAATAAAAAATCACATTTCATCATTTTGAATTCTCATGCTGTGAAAGATCAATGTCATTTAAACATTGTCATTTTTGTTCAAAATTAGGTACCAATTTTTTTTTTTTTACAAGAGAAAAAGGAAAACAAAATAGAAGAAAAAAGAGTTAGACTAGTAATTAAAAAGGACATGTACAATGTCTGATGTAGTACACAATTGAGCAAGTCCTATGATGAAGGATCAATTGTATTTGCTGTGTTATGCTTTTATTTATCTTTTGTCTTTAAAATATAATTTTCTATTCTAACATTAACTATTATGTTTTGATAAATGAGACTTAGTCGCCCTCTATCATTATATATAATAATGTAGAAAATAAAAAATTAATAATTTCTCATTAGACATATTAATTATTTAGTTATAGAAATTAAAATTCCTTCTGAATATATTAAATGATTGATAAAAGATGATAGTAAATTATACAATGAAACTCTTATTTATAGCTTTTGTTTCCTAACTAAGTTCTTAACCTGTTAACTAACTTCTTTTAACTTTCTTTAGAATTCTATTCTCTAATAAACTGCATGGAAAAATATAGAAAAATATTGTATGGAAAATGAAATGTGAAAGAGTAAAAATGAAAACTATATTGGCAAAAATAAACTTGTATAGAAAAAAGTTGAATCAAACTAAAACATGAGAGTTACTTTTGAAGTTCTCTTTACTTTATGTGAAAAGATAAAAATGAAGAAAAAAATTATGTTAATAAAGATAACTTTGAACATAAAAAATTCAACTAAAATTAGAAGTTGGTTTTAGAATTCCCTATATATTTGCTATTTACCTATATGCACCCTAATTTTGAATATCATATTGAGTTTTCTTAACTATTATTTTGAGGTTTTGATGAAGAACTTGTAACTTTTAGCATCGTTAATCTATTTTGGTGATCTACTAGATCATCGAATTTGTGTTGTTAGCTTATTTTTAAGGTAAAACATTATTTTAGTCTCTAAAAACATAAGATTTTTTCATTTTGATCTTTCACTTAATAAAAAATTCAAATTAGTCATCAAATCATCAAAATGGTCCATAAAAAAATACAACTTACTATCATAAAAGTTTTTGAAAGATACAATTTACCGTTAAAATACTCTATGACCGTTATAACGTCAGAGACTAAAATGACTGATATTTTGATTATTTAAGAACTAATTTGAGTTTTTTGCTGAGTCAATAACCAAAATGAAAACGTCCTATACTTTAAGTCAGATACTAAAATAATGGTTTACTCTTTATTTTTATTAGATTTTATCGTAGTTTTAGTCTTCCTATTTTCACCAATTCGCAAAATTGATCCTTTATTTTAAAATCCAACAATTTTGGTATCTCCCTCATAATTTTTAACCAAAAATAGTAATGTGACCTATTGTAAACGGCGTGACATAAGATACAACGATATAGAATGATTAATACCTATGAAATTGCAATAAAATCCTCTAAAAACTTTAGTTTGAACTTCTGAAACTATTCATTTTTGTAATTCAATTAGTAACATATAAATAATTAATGTATCTAGATGATCCTACATCATGAGATTGTATGCTACATCATTTGACGTATCTTATATCACCATTGTTTGTTAAAAAATCTGATAAAATGAGCAAAACTATCAAATTTTTAAATAGGGAGACTAATTCTCTTAATTGATAAAAATAAATAAATAGATCAAAAACTGTAATAAAGATTTTTTATTACTATATATGTTATAAAATATACCTCGCCATTTAACATTTACTAATCACTATTGCAGAATCTATTAGACACATAAGATGAATTCTCTTCTCATCAAATTTTCTCCATATATGCATGAACTAGCCATAGTTGTCATTTTTTTATATATGAGTATTCAATCTTTGCATTTACTTCAAACTAAATTGAATGAGTTGTTGGCAATGTTGCCTCCCTAAAAGCAAGTAACGTCATGTTCTCATGTCCCATTGCATTCACCACAAAATTGTTAGTGAATAATTTAATTAAGGGGTCTCAGAATTTAAGATGAGAAATAGAGATTTTTTGTTTTTATATCTAACTCTTTTTTGTTTTTTATTTTCCTTACAGAATCTGGATCCTTGCGGTTCATGCTCCCTCTTCTCTGGTTTGTATTTTGCTTGCTTCTTTTAGAATTCCTTTCGCTAAAAGTATCTATAATTTGTCTGTTAAGAAGACATCTCTGCAGTTCTTTATAAAATGTGACGTATAATGGATTCAATTATTTCAACTAGCTAATGGTGATTGCTTTGTGTGTGTTCTTTGGCCCTCTAAATAAATTCAGAGCCTCCAGATATAAAAAACTGGTTTCCAATCTATATTTATGAGCCTTCAGTGGTGTAACAAGTAGTCTTTTAAGCTATGAAGAAGTTTATGATGGAAATAATTGTGTGGGCGAGAGGTTTGATTTTGAAGTCATAAATAAAGATGAAGGGAGATATGAGAATGTTCATTTGAAAGTTTGTGTTAAATGCAATAGCTCTTTTGAGAAAAACATGGAGGTAAAACAAAAAGTTGAAAAGAACATTTTGGTTGTCTTATTAAAAGACAAGAGATAAACAAATCAGTTTGGGAAGTTTAAACCGTAAGTTAAGAATGACAAAACGAGACTTAAGGTTGCTGAGATTAAATGAATAATTAAGATATTCAAATTGAAGGCTCAAATGATTAAAATAGTCTTCAGATTGATCTCCAAATTGATGAGTTGTAAGCAAGGACAAAAACACTCAAGTGCACTACAAAAAGTACTATTATTTACTCCAGAAAGCTATGCATGTTCATGTTTGTCACACTTTACTTATGACAGCTCATTCTCACACTTGTTCATGTTTGTCTTCAGACTCAAAAGCAAAAATGTTATGGGTTGGTCAAGAATATTCTGGACAGTAAAATAAACATGTGTTTAATTGTTTTAAAATAGATCTGACACTTGGTTAAGGTATATAACGGCTATATTCAACTTTGTTTGAGTTTTCAAGCCTCTCTTCATATATAAAAGAAAGATCAATTAGAAGATAAACATAAGAGTTTCCAAAGCAATCAATCTACACTTAATCATTTAAACTCAAGTTGCAAAACTCTTCTCTCAAGTAAAACTTCAGTTCTCTCACTATATTCGTGGATCATCTTATTGAGTTCTTGACTTATTGAGTTCTTGTTGTTAGTCACTCTCAAACAAGAGTTAAGAAGTTTTTAGATCCTAAACAATTTTATCATACACATCATGTTGTAACTCAAGTCTATTTTTTAAGTTAGATTGAATGTGTTATAAAACTCATTCCTTGTTTGATAGGTACTTGTAAATATCATTTTCTAGACCGAAAGGTGAATGTTGTAATTGATGTGGTAAAAGATAATGCAAGACATAACGTTCTAGTGCTAAACATATTAGTAGAAAATCTCACAAATTACGAGAACTAAACTTAACCCACATTGGGTAAATCAAGATATACCTTTGTGTGATTTTTTTTTTTTTTATCTTTTATTTATATTTATCTTGCACTTCACTAATCACATTTTACATACTTATAAATTAAATTGTTTCAGTTAAACTAACACGTCCAAAACGTTCTGAAAAAATAACTTATTTCTGTTGAGACAAAATCTCAATTTAATGTTTTGATGAAAACAAACAAAAAGTTAATTAAGAATGTTAATTATGATACTAAATGTTATGTTAATCTAACTTGTGCTTTTGAGTGAAATAATCCAAGATAGGTACAAAGCAAATGCAAGAGAAATCAATTTAAAGAAAGAGCTAAAAATGAACAAAACTGAACCAAGAACGATCTTGACATAATCTGGAAAACCAAGAACGTTCTTCACGTTTCTGTCATTTTCAACAAGCAAGATCAAATCAGTTTTTAATGCAAGGAAAGCTCCTGCAAATCGCAAATGGATTTCCAGTTCATATACTAGGAATATACAGCTCTCATATGAGCAAAAGAATCACTCAAAATGATCAAAGATTAAAGAGCACAACTCAAAACAAAAGTGACAAATGATCATTCTGGACAGCAGTCTGTAAAACGAAGATCGATCTTCACTTCTGTCATAATCAAGAATGATCAGTTCTTTGTGAAAGATTGCATCCTAGAAGCTTTATTCATCTTATATCTTCATCGAGAATAAGCAAGAATAAATCTAAAACAGAATGATTTCAGAATTCGAAGAATCAAGACATGCTTCATGAAGAAGTATAAAGCAAGATCATTCTCCAAAATAAGCAAGTGCAAGTACAATTAACAGGCTGTAAAGTACACTGCTGATGTACCTTCAAATCAAGACCTGCACACTGACTTAAAGCTAGCTAATCATCTCAGAAAACTGACAGGATCAAGTACAAGTCAGTTCATCTCCAACCAATTCGAAGAACGATCTTGGATCTCAAGAACGTTCCTGGATTCAACATGAACTCTCTTGCTTTTTGGCTGATCTTATCCATTCACTTTCTCATGACAGCTAGCCTTCTTCCAATGGTTAAATGAGCTTTCATAAGCCATCTTGAAGCCTATAAATACAGCTTCACGATGGAGAACAAATCAGAGCTTCAAGTACTAAGAAAATTCATTACTCATTTCAATCATACTTGAATTTCTCTCAATCACATACATTGAATCAGTTCTGATTTTTCCCATTCGATTCATAGAATCATTCTCATATATTTCTCTGTCAAAGAATCAGATCTCAAACACGAGTTGAGACATCTCAGATTCTAACATAACAATCTCATCATTATTGTAAAACTCAAACTATAAGAGTTTAATATAGTTTGGGTAGATTGTAAGAAATCCTATCAAGGTTGATAGGTGACCTGATTGAACTCCTTTCTGGGTGGAAAGGTTTTAACTTTGTAACAAATCAAGGTTGATCTGAGCTAGGTGTTGTAAAACCAAGAAGGTTCTTTGTTTTGAACACTTAGTGGAAAATCTCACGGTTGTGAGGACTGGACGTAACCTGGGTTGGGTGAACCAGGATACATGCTTGAGTGATCTCTCTATCTCTATCTCTATTTATTACATGCATTACAATCAGTTTTTATATTGATAAAATTGATATTGTTGTTTTTCCACTAACTAAGATCGATCTTCGTTATAACCAAGATCAATCTTGAGTAAAACTTTTAGTTTCAAACAAGAATTTTTTCAAAAGGGGCAATTATAATTCAAATCCCCTTCCTTATAATTGACATTGTTACTTCAATTTCAACCAAAATTATTCTTGAGTTAATTAAAATTAAGTGCAAAAATTAAATTTTAAAAAGAAATCACAATTCATACATCATTTTCTTTTGAAGACAAAATTTTAATTTTGTTAAACTAATTTTACACTATTCTCTCACTTTATGATCATAATTGTCATCTTAAAATAACAATTCAATCAATAATTTATGTTTCTGATTCATTAAACCATTTTATTTTAAAAAAAAAAAATTAAAGATTTCAAAAAAAAAAAATGAAGATAGTAGGACACATGAATGTAGTTGTTGACGTTAAAGTTAACCTTAACCGCACATAAACGGTTGTAATAAAAACACACAGTCACACATATATAGCTATTTGCTGGCAAATAATAATGGCGGCGAAAGCACACAACCCGAATCTATATCCAAATTCATTACGATTAGATTTCAGTTTACGAACTTCACAATTCATATCCATCTTTCTTCAATTTCCAATCCTTGCTCTTCCACTCTCTCTCGTAAGTTCCTCTTCCTTTTCTAGGGGTTCTTTCTTAGATCTACTTCACTTTTTCATTGCAAATTCTAATTTCATCTCTATTTAATTGCATCAATATTCAATTATGTTCTTTTCATTTCTAGTATTACACAACAAAGCTTTTAAGAAACATGATTATAGAAGAAACTTCGAATCTCTGTGTTTGGTGTTTATAATTTTGCATGTTTTTTTCTTCTTTCCTCGTAATAGGGAATGAAGATGATGAGGGTTTGATTCATAGTTGGAGAAGTGTGGAGGAGGAGGAGGAGGAGACCGCAATGCGGTGGTTTCAGTTGAGTACAAGCTCTGAAAGGGAGCGTGGTGATAATAGTGGGAACGAGACTCGTTCTATGGTGTATCTCAATGTATATGATCTTACTCCAATCAATAATTATCTTTACCTCTTTGGCTTTGGAATCTTTCATTCCGGTATTGAAGGTTCGTTTTTTATGTCAATTTTTCAACTTTTATTTCTTGTGTTTTCTTGTATCTGGTTATTGTGGAACTTGATAATCATATATGATGTTGAGAAAATTAACTAGGTTGAAGGTTACAACTCAACTGACTATATAATTCAATCAATTTAAAGATTGTCATTGCTAGAGGATATCATGGCGCTATATTTGATAATTTATATTCATAAGAGAAAAAAGGGTAGTTCAAAACAAAGCTGTTATGGTGTATGGTATGGCGATGAATGAAATTGGTTTGTCTATTGTATAAGCTAGGAGACCTGCATCAGAGTGCTTCATTGGACAGTATTGTAGTACTGTTTATCATTCTCTTATTAGGAATTTGTGGTGCAGTCGTTGGTTTGCCTTTTTTTTTTCACTGACGAATTGAACTATTGTGACTTTGGCACTTTGCCCTCATGTTCTCTCCCTTCGCTGCTGTGTTTTTTTTACTTTCTTTTTTCTTGTTTTGTTCTTCTCTGTTAAAGGAATTGTAGTGTGCTTTGCAATTGCACTAACTTGTCTATTTTAGGGGTTGCTTATGTTTGTAATGTTGGGTGGTAAAAACCAACACAAGGATAAAATAAGCGTGGCAGATATGAGAATCTTGTGTTGGATGTGTGGAAGATTAGACAGGATAATATTAAGAATGACAATATTAGAGAAAGAGTTGGGGTAGCACCTAGAGTAGAAAAAACGGTGGAAACTCGGCTTAGGTGATTTGGGTATGTAGAGTGGAGACATGTACATTTTGTAGTAAGGAGAGTAGTTCAAATGGAGAGTAGTCAAATTGCTAGAGGCAAATGAAGACCTAGAAAAACTATAAGAGAAACTATGATAGAACATTATGACGTCATTTAGTCCACGTAGCCGACCCAACATAGTGGAATAAGTCTCGGTTGTCGTTCAATGCCTAATTCACGATTCCTGGGGTTATTAATAGAGTAATAAATATTTTTACAGTGGAATGCGTGAATTCTACTGAGTATGGACGTGTGTGCCATCTTCAGTCATGTTTGCCTGTTAAAGGCTTAACACGGGTATGTATATAGGTGTTATAGTTTTATAGAGCACCTACTTTTTATTTTTTCCCGACAGTGTTCTGTTATCACAGTTTAGAGGCTACTTACAGTTGTTCATAACTACAAAATCTCTGGATACAGTGACCTGAAGCTTGTTACAAGTTCTATTTTGAATATTATGAATAGACTGGACAGAATTATTTCCCTTGAACAACTTTTTGACAAGGAGCTGGGATGTACTTTTATGATATTTTGCTAATAACTTCTTGCAGTAACTTACTGCTTAATTTTTTTTCATGGACAGTGCATGATATGGAATATGGCTTTGGAGCACATGAATACCCGACAAGTGGTGTGTTTGAAGTAGAACCTAGAAGTTGCCCTGGCTTCATCTTCAGACAATCAGTATTGTTGGGCAGCACTGATATGTCTCTCTCAGAATTTCGTTCTTTTATTGAGCGTCTCTCTGCAAAGTATCATGGAGACACTTACCATCTGATTGCCAAAAATTGCAACCATTTTACGGATGAAGTTTGCCAACAACTAACAGGAAATCCTATTCCTGGATGGGTAAATCGACTTGCCCGTGTAGGTGAGAATTATTCTGCTCTCTAATTCTTGTTGCATAAGTCAAAATTTGATATTTTTAATCATCGTGTGTCCTTTACATTAGTATGCTGCCTACCATTCTTTTCTGGCTTTTTGGTTTCATAAGATGCAGTCTGACTTGCTTCAAATATAATTTCTGATTACTATTGAAATAGAATGTTCAAGAGTTTGAAGGGATTAGTGATGCAAACATGCTTATGATTAGGTTTCATTTTTTGAATCTGTTCATTGCACATACTAGTTTTGTTACCACCTGATCATGTGTGGTGTGACCTTTTAGGTTCTTTTTGCAATTGTCTACTGCCAGAGAGCATCCAGGTTTCTGCAGTTGGACATGTCCCCGAGCGTCTTTCATTTGCTGGTAAGATACAGACACTAAAATATTAGCCAATTTGTTCACAATCTTGTATGAAAGACAATATCTAATATGAATGACCTCATAGAATAGAATATGATAAACCTGTTTTGTTTTTTATTTACAAAAATACCATACATACTATGGGAAAGAGTTAAAGAGTGCACTCCGTTGCAAACAGATTTATCTCTATTGGATAAAGCAATTCAAATTTCCCATCATAATTCAAGTGAATGATTCCAATGCATAGTAAGTTTCTATGTTCTAGGAAATTATTATTTTGATTATTGAGATCTCATTCATTGAAATAGGTGACGGAGATTTTCATTGAGGTTTTGAAAATGAGAGAAGTAATTAATGCTCACTTACTCATTGTTGTAAACAGCCACACTCCACCACTATATAAAGAGGTCTTGTGAATAGTGGAAGCATCCAAAGTAAGAGTAATCAGTTGCAGTGAGAGTCTCTTATGAGTGGGTGTTTATCATTCCTTGTAATGTGTGGTACTCAGACTTGTAGGGTGATGCACAACATTGTGGGTTTTCAAGTTTCTGTAGAATTTATAACTTATTTGATAAAGGGCACATTTTGTTGGATCTTTTTTGTGAATGTAGGCAAGAGGTGTCAAACCATGTATATAAATTCTTGTATGTTCTATCACTTTCTTTCCGGTGTGTTTTATTGTGTGTTCCCTTATTTAATTGAACTATCAGTTTTGAATCGTTGCAATGTTTCAAGAGAGATCTCCTGCATAATTCTTGGCAGTGTTCAGTAAAATATAAATTATGTTGATGTAGTATTCATTGGATCTTTAAACAATTAAATAATGCCTCTATTTCTATGTATTTAGATAGTAACAAAACCATGAGAGGAATGATCTATTTCTGTCTTTGCAGATGATGATAGATCGGATTCTGATGGCCTTTCTGATCTGTCTGTCGAGAGTGAAGAGGAGGAGCCCAATCACCGTCTGCTAACTGCACCAAATGGTGATGTTGCCTATTTAAAGGAAAAACCAATTAGGCTGGCGCGGGAGCACCGATGATTTATATTGGTTTATCTTCTTTCTTGTTCTTTCTTTGTTCTCTTGGCTACTACTTTATCTATGATCTTACACTTGAGTGTAACAAGTTCGTCAACTAGATTATTTAAAGACTCAAAATGCATGCTTTGTAGTTAGTTGAACAAAGAGGACAATCTGTTGTATATTATGTATATCTGTACGTGTAAAAGTACAAACAAAAAATGTTCATGTATACTGCTATAAATCTTATTAACTTAACTCCTTTGCCAATCTGACTTTATTCCCTTCTTGCTACAACATGACAAAATCATGTATCTCTTCCATTTGCACTTTTTCTTAAAACCAAAATAAAATATTCGCAGTTGTGATTTTGTCTTTAGCATCGAGTTTAAGTGTCACGCAAAGGTGGATGCTCTAGTTTGCTTTTGTACTGTCAACTTTTTTAATGATAATCTCTTGATAGAAATGGAAAACATCCCTGTCCATAAGAGACTTCATCAAATTTTTACTTCTTTCCATTCTAATTTCTTTAAGTTTTATGTATTTTTTATTCATATTATGAGATCAAATTTTATGCACTGATACTGTAATTTTTTTTTTACTCATGCATCTAATCAAATCAAATTAGATTAAGATGTCACTTTGCTATGTTAGTTACTACAATATTGCTATAAATTTTTAGATGATGAGATGTGATTGAATACATGTGGAGAAAGTATTCATACAATTGAAAATCTAAAATCTAAAGAAGTTGCCAAAGATGACTAGATCAAGTCAAGCAAATAAGTCATATATTTAATTAGGACAGTGGAAGGAAGACTTGGTAACAAGTTTCCTACTCCAAAGGACTGCATGAGTCATCAAGACTTTAAGTTTAGACACTTGGCATAACTTGTAAGTAAGTATTTTGTTTTTGCCGTTCCTTTTACATAATGGGTTATTTTGCCACCAACCCAACAAAGTCTACATGACCTCAAGCTTATTGAATGAAGCCTACGAGAAACCAAAAAGACTTTTCATTTCTTTATGCAAAGTGCTTCTAGCCTAGGTTGCTAAAATTTCTTTTACTTGTTCATTCTTGGAAAAAGATCACCCCATAACATCTTCTCCATTCTCAAGTAATGAATTCACTCTTCTTTCTCACCCTCTTCTTGGTTTTCATCTTCCAAACCTCTGTTAACTGCAATGATGAAATTCACTATCCATTTCACATAAAAGGTCAACAACAAAAAGGGTGTGATACAACCCTGTCTGGTTTTGAGCTTCTTTTCAAAGACAACATCACAACCATCCATTTTCCATCTTATGGTGATTTGATAGTTAACTCCATTTCTTATGACACAAAAAAGATTGATCTTCTTGATCCAAAAAACTGCACTCACAGAGTCTTTCTCAACCTCAACCTCACCCTCACACCTTTCCAATACTACTACGTTCTTAAGAACTTCACATACCTCAATTGCTCCACAAGAGTTTTACAAACAAGTTTCATTGAGGTTCCATGTTTAAGTGGTTCAAGTTATCATGTTTACACAGTTGACCCTGAAGTGCCTATGCCTAGTTCATGTGAAGAAGTCAAAACCGTTGCTATTCCTTTCAAATATAACCCTTATATTTCAGACAACAGTCTTGGTCTTAGATTAACGTGGAACTTGCATGAATCTCAAGAAACAAAAGAAGAAAACCAGACAAGAGATTCCCACACAGCACGCAATACTGGTAAATTAACTCGATTTCTTTTTTGGGAGCTTCTTTTTCCACAAGTATATTTTCGAAAAAAGATAATTTTTTTTATTTGAAAGTATACTTCTTGATACAGGTGTAATTTTTTTTTAGAAATATAAAAGATAAAAGTGACTATTTAGTATAGGGTTGATTTGAAAACTATTATTTATTATTCATTACGAACTATAGTATATTTTTATACGGAAAAAAAGATTGTTATTATAAAGGAAATTATTTAAAAAGTTTGGTAGTGAAATTTTCTTAACAATGTTTGAACACGTGTGCAGTTGTTGGCATGAGCATATGTGTTTTTGTGATGGCAACAGTTGTAAGGATAAAGGTTCATATGTCCAGGAGAAATTTCCAAAAGAAAGAAGGGCAGTTATTGCATAGCGTGGCAGATTTGTAGAACACAGTAATTTGTGAGCCTAGATTTGGTGTTTTTAAATTTTCTGTATAGTGTTTGGTTGGGAATGGAAATGATGTGTAGGATTCTCTAATAGTATGAGATCAAATTCTAGGAATCATAGAGGAGACCGTAGCAAATACCGGTTGAATTGAATGTTCGTCATGTGAGCTATTTTTTTTACCATATATTATATCATGACAAATACTACCAAATGTCTTTTGCTATATAAGGACATTTGCTAAATAATTATGTTAGTATTTGATTCTGGTGATTAAAATTAATTTGAATTAATTAATTTTGTACATTGATTTTAGTTAAAAGTAAGTTAAATATAAAGTGATTTATGTTTGAATATTTTTAGGTAAAAGTGAGTTAAATAAAAAAAATTTGTGTAAAAATCACGTTTAAATTTAGAAGTTACAAATTTTAGCTTCAAGTTATAATCAATTATGGAGGCTGAATCAATTCTCCTCAGTAGCACCCCAAACAAATCATAATCAACTCTACACCTATAAAATTGATTTTGACTCACTCAAAAGTGCAACCAAGCATGCCCCATATATAAAAAAAGTCAATTAAAAATATAGTAAACTACCGATTCAGATTTGAAATTGTAAATGTCTAACAAAATAGGGTTCAAATTTGTGTAATAGTACAAACTTCCCTCATACTAAAATTCATCAGTCAAAGTGGGATCTCTATCAAGTTACTTCGTTAATAGTGATGACGTGTCGCGTTAAGTGACACCACAGTTGCCCGAAAACTTTTTCAATGGTTATAGTTTTAGAGTTTTCCTATTTATATTCTTCTCCGATGAATGAAATTCCTAATTATGAAGATTCCAAAATCCATGAGCACCATCTCTTCTTCCCCAAATTCATTTTTCCTTAGTTCGCAAATTTTGAAAATGAGACATGGTGACGTTATATTCACAAAAGGCACATGAACATATTTTTAAGAAAGAATCAGAGTTCTTCGTTTTCTTTATGACTGATTGCATAATCAATCACTCTTTGACTTATTTTCTCATGTAAATCATGGCTTTTGGCACTACTCGCATTGTATTTATCTTTAAACCTATGTAGTGACACTACCTTAATGATAATTGGTGCGTTTGTTTCAGATTTTTTAATGAAAAAATCTATTTTTTCAAGCAAAAAATCATTTTATAGGGTTTGAACTGTGTTTGTTTTAGATTTTTTAAAAATGATTTTGTTAAAAAAATCATTTTTTGGCTAAAAATGAAAAGCTAGAAATAGTAGCTTCTCGCATTTGCCTTTTGCGATAGATGAGAGAGAAAAACTAAACACGATTAAAAAACACGGAACTTACTTCATTAACAAGAGAAAATGATGCAATTACCCCTACCTTATTTTGAAAATCCCAAATTGTCCTCTGTTCATTAGCTGAGTTTTTCTCTTTCACGTTCCACGACGTTGTATTTCATCCAATAAGTCTTGTTCTCTTTTTCGATTTTTCTACATAGTTGTTTTTTGGGTATGTGTTTATTTATTGGTTTTTTTAGGAGTACTCAATTACATTGATCAAATTTTAAAATGTCTGTGCAAAATGGTCATTGTAGTTTACAAAAATCATTTTTACAAAATTGTATACAAACAAGTTAAAAATTATTTTTTTAAAAAAATCATTTTTATAATAGTAAACAAACGGGAGTTAAAAAATCATTTTTTAAAAAATCTCTAAACAATAATCTCTAAATTATTTAAAACAAAAATCATTTTTATTTAAGCTCAAACAAACGCACTCAATATTGTTTACCCACCATAACAAAGTCTTAAATTTCTCCATAAATACTAATTGAAAAGTGTTTGTAATACAATTGAGAGAATCAATCACTACAAGTCATGGTTAATTGCATAATCAATCACTTTTTGATCCATTCACCTTTTACAATTGAGGATTTCTTCAAAGTTAAAACAAATTGGGGATTTGAGTGTCTAAAATTATTTTTTTAGAAGATTTAAAATGAAGCTTCTAGAAAGGAACAAACTATACATGATGTCAAATGACGTGGCAAGACATGTGGCATTGTGTAGCCACAATGTCACTTAACAAAATAACTTGATCGATGTTCTACTATGACTAACAGATTTCAATATGAGAGAGATTTTTGCTATTACACAAATTTAAAGTCCTATTTTTCTCGACGTTTACAGTTTTAGGTCTCAAATTGATAATTTACTATTAAAAATATATTAAAATTTGTATTTTCAAATCTTTAAAAATTTAAAAATTATTTCTTTTTTCAATTAAAAACTTACTAAAAACACTTGTTAACAAAATACTCAAAAGAATATTATACTATTGCACAATTATGTGAAGAAAAAAATGTCTATTGCACTAAAATATGAGTATTAGTAAATGTTTTATTCTAGTTTTGGTTTATTTATTTTTATCAATTCATATAATTTGTCTTCCTATTTTAAAAGTTAAAAATTTTAGTTTCTTCACATTTTTGAACTAAAAAAAGACGATTTAATATTTTAAATAATATATAATATTGATTAATACGTGTCACAGTACTAATTTAACGAGGATAAATTTTGCTGCTACACTCACAAAATTGCGTAAATTTGCACAGAAATCCACCATTGCTACACCCGGACAATACATTTAATATGAAAAAGATTAACTGAAAAATATCTCTTAAAGTAATGATTGAATGCTAGTCAAAATATATACCATGAGAAGTGGTAGTTAACAACCACTCTAACCAACTAAAAAATAAAACTAATTACTTTTTCTTGAAATCAAAATTGGTCACTTTTGATCATCAATTTTGCCTAATGTTAATTTTTTATTTTTAAAAATGAGTTTTTTATTCTATTTTATAATTTGTATGATTTTGTTGGTCTTTATTTTTTTTTTATTTATGAGATTGCATGTTTTTCGATGATGCGATAGTTATTTGACACAACTAAATTAAATAATTTTGGATTCATGTTACTAGTCAATATTTGTTTTATTATTTTTTATTCGACAAAATTTTGTGAATGTCAGTAAAAAAGATTATGAAAAAAAAAGTATAAAATTAAACTCAATTATATTTTATTAAATTTAGTTGTGTCACGTCATTATTAAATATGTCATATTATTAAA
>JBBPBQ010020322.1:2671205-2737500 GCA_037974755.1 Cicer yamashitae | reverse complement strand
TATCTTTCTTTTCATTTAGGTCATTTATCTTTTTTTTCTTCTTCTTTCGATTATTTATCTTTAATTATATATTCACAAAATTATCTTTTAAAACGCTAACGAATCGTTAAAAATACTAATTTTTTGTTGTTTATTATTTAAAAATGTTGATTAACAAGTCTATATATGATTTTTTTAATAATGATGAAAGATGAAAATGATGAATAAGAAGATAATAAAAAGAATGAATATTGATATATTTTTTCCATTAAGAACTCTAACAAAAATTTGGATTTGTTTGTTAAAAAAAAATATATTCTCTTTTGAAGGGTTAAAGAAATTATTAATTGTAATCCTATCCTAACAAATGAGTTGAATGATCTTCTAGGGTTCACAATCTATAGTTCAACCATCAATATCTACCACAATCAATCCATCTTAATTGTAAATATTGATGGATGTAAAGCCTAGAACAGCATCTTAATTATTCTTCATTTATGAATCATATCTACCATAATTAATCCATTGATTATATCACTTTACTTGAACCAGTCTAGGTGTCATTCCTTCTTCATTTATATCAATCAAGATCATATTTTAAAAAAAAAAAATCTTTTTTATTTTATAGACAAATACTAATTAGCTATAAATTACTAATTTAAGTAATTTTAATTTTTTATTTTTTATTTTATATTGTTACTCCTAAATTTAAATTTTTGTGGCAGTATAAAGTTCCCATCTAAGTCTCTTGATTGTCTTCCGAGGCAGCAACAAGAAGCAGTTGTTTCCTTTGGTGTTACAGATGATACTGCTTCTGCAACTTCCTCCTCTGTCCTTTCTCTTCATCTTCACCTTCCTCATCTCAACATCACACTCATTACCCTTCATTGTCATTCACGGTTTTCTTACTTCTTTCTATTTTCCTTTTAATTTTATTAAATATCATGTTTTTTCACTTTCACTATTTTCTGTATATAGTAACAATTCTTGATGGATTGCAGGAATTGGGGATCAGTGTTCTAACCATGGAGTGAAAAAATTCACTGACGAATTGATCAGCTACTCTGGTGTTAATGGATATTGCGTGTATAATATGCTTACATAAATTCAATTTCATCACCATTTTTTAACTAATTTTGTTGTGGTTTGTTTAATTCTTAATTTATACTTGGATTGTGGCTACTGTAATTTAGGTTTTGTGACTAATGAAGTTTACCTAATTTCTACAGTGAGGTAGGAAATGGATCGTGGGATTCATGGTTTATGCCTTTGCAAGAGCAGGTATTAGGGCAGAATTATTTAATGTGTTGACTTATGGTATTAAATTACTATTGCCTAATGACAATATTGACTATTTGTAGTTTGTTTTGATTTAAATGTTTGCAGACAGATTATGTTTGTCAGAAGGTGATAAAGAGATTCCTTTTGCATTATTGTGGTAACATTTCTTTTCTTATTGAGCTTTTGAATTTAATGTTGATACTCTTTATATCACCATATACAGGTGAGGGAAATGAATGAATTGAAGGGAGGATACAACATTGTTGGCCTCTCCCAGGTAAAACATGATAATTGCGATTTTAATTATTTTTCGTGTTTTTTTTTTTACTATTGATGTAAATTGTTCTTATTTTTATTCCTTTGAGTGTCAATGGATGTTAATCGTTGCTATATTTGAAAGTTGACCTTTGCAAAGGTTTTAAATCATTGTTAGATGGCGACAGCGAAAGTAGGTCAAACTTTGTCCATTTGTGGTTAAATCATTGTTAGATGGTGATAAAGGATTTTAAGCATTTTAAAATTTTGAAACTCATCTTTCAGTTTCGGTTTCTTCAATGATCTCCTTCTGGTGAATACTAAGTTACTACTTACTAGTATTCCTTTTCTGCCTTTTAGTGGCTGCAATGCTTCAAGCTCTTGTAGTTGTTACATCCTTAATCAATATTGTCGACGGCAGATGGCCAAAATTCTGCCATTAAATGTTGGATTGCAACCCATGGCCCCACCATGACAAGTGGTACTTCACAAATAGGCTATGGCGGCTGGCACAAAATCCATGACACCATGGTCGGTCACACTTTAACAAAGCTGTCCTTGATGTAATTATATCTCGTTCTCTGCTTTTCTTAGACTCAAGCTTTTTGAAAAGATGTTGTTCATTGCCATTCGTAAAGGCTTGCGGAAGCCACAACCCTTTGACAAAATATTTGGTGAAGATTACATCTTCACTTTTCCCTTTTTTTAGCATTTATTAAGCATGTTTTCCAGCAAGTTGTGACAGTTCATTGCAAATTCCATCTCATTCATATAGTTACTTATTTTATTGAAAAAAGAGATTGATCTGGACCGATCTCTAATCTGGATCAGGGATCAATATAATATTGGGGCAGATGACCTATCTCCACTTGCACGGCTGTGCATGTGTTAAGAACGCCTGTGCATGATATTCGCACAGTTTGGCGCCGAACTTGAAGTGGTTCATGGCCGTGCACCACTTTTTCTTTTCCTTCTCTTTCATTCATTACAAGGAACGTTAAACTACTTAATTGCATAATTCATCACACAAATGCTTCTTTTTATAGTTTTGTTGTCTTCTTATGCTTCATTCTTGAATTTCTGTTGTCCTACAGGGAAATTTAATTGGTCGAGGTGTGGTCGAGTTTTGTGAAGGAGGACCTCCTGTAAGAATGTGTAATTTTACAACTGCAATTTTTTTTAATAGTTAAACTTATTGTGTTGTCTATGTTTCTACATATTCCATTACATGGCAAACTATGCAGAAGAATAATGTTTTCCATAAAATATTAATGATAAGTCTTGTCCGTAATTGTGAATTAAGGTAGTTGATTCTAATTAGTCCATAGTTTTATTATTCACGTGCTTATATTTTCCATAAACCAATCATTGACTTTCTCATCAATTGTTGAGCTTCCACACTTTTCCCTCTAAAATGAACTCACTTCGAAGGAACCAAATTCTAAATTGTTCTCTTTGTTTAAACCTTTCTAGTATATTGTGTATTAGAACAATAGAGTGTGGAATAGCATTTTGGTTCTAACTATCTAGTTGTATTTCTTTTTTGTTCTCTCATTATAGTGTGAATAATGTGTGATAAATGGTAATGTTTATTCATGTGCTTTAAAGAAATTTTGATTTGGTTTCTTATTGTTCTGCTTATCTTTCTTGCTTTTGTATATTCATTTTTCTCTTTTCAATGTTTGTATTGTTGTTTTTCACCATGTAGTTTTGCCTCTCTAGATCCTTACCCTTATCAACTTATTCATGAGATATTCTTCCTTATTATTGTTGGAACAGGTTAAGAACTTTATCTCTTTAGCTGGCCCTCATGCTGGTACTGCTTCAGTTCCCCTATGTGGTGTGAGTATCGCCGTTACTTTCCAGCATGGTGCCTTTATTATTTGTGTTACGGTATTGATTTTGGAAATACCGCAATCAATGTCATCAATTTACTTGGTGTTGGCACCATGCCATTCTTTAATTGAATCAGTCACCACTTTGATTATTTAATAAGACATTCAGAACAGATATATAGAACTTAATGTTTATGATACAACTAGAATCAGATGCTAAACTTGAGTCACTGCAATGGGATAATAGCAGTAGCAGAGGTGACTTCATATAAGGATGAGTGTGTGTGTTAACTCTCAAGCAACTAAAGCAAATAAGACCCTGGTTCTTTCCCATCTCACTCTCCTCCGTTTCGGTTTTCTTTCCCACTTGCTTCCGACGCTGTTGCTGCCATGTTTGCAACAAGTCATTAAATGAGGTCACAGTGTCCACAAATAGACAGATTAGAAGAGTATAATCTGTATCAAAGTTTTGTTTTTCCGAGTTCTGCTTTGTTGAATGATATTTTGTTTCTACAGACAGGTATCTTCTGCGTCCTTGCAGACAGTCTCATCAAGGGAGAGGTTTACAGTACCTATATTCAAGTATTTATCTCTATCTTCTATTTATTTTCTCTTTTCTTTGATCTGTAAACATTTTTATGTTTTCTTTTATAAAACATTTGCCTTGCCCATAATTTATCATCTCATTACAGTCTCTAACATACCTCAATTCAAAAAATTGCAGGAACACTTGGCTCCTAGCGGATATCTTAAATTACCAAATGTGAGTATCATTTTTTTTTAACTAATTCAAAAGAAAATTGATTAATAAGTCATAACTGATGGCTTATTTCTCTAACAAGTATAAATTTATTTATGAAATGTCACTTTTTTGTGGTTTTCTTTATCTAGTTTCCAATTTTAAATTTCTTTTCCCACAATGGAGTCCACTGCTGAGCCTTTTTAGCCAAAAAAAAAATGCTCAAAACCTTTGCATTGAAACCAATTTTGATTTCAGGCCATACCTAAATATTTGGAGAGCTGTAGGTACCTCCCTAAGCTTAATAATGAAAGACCTGATGAGAGGAATTCCACTTACAAGGAAAGATTTAGTAGTTTGCAGAATTTGGTACTTATCATGGTAAGTCCTCTTAATGTATCTTTCTTTGATATATTAGGAATATTTCAAGCTGACTTAATGAGAAAAAACTTGTTTATTTGTCATCTTATGTTATACTGCAACAGTTTGAGCACGACACAGTTTTAATACCGAAAGAAACATCCTGGTTTGGTTATTATCCAGATGGCTACTTCAAGCCAATTTTACCGCCGCAAGAGGTATAGCTTTTTATTCAACTTGCCTACATGCTTCCTGTGATACATGGTGCCACAATCGACCATTCTTACCCCATCTGTTAAATGATATAGAGTGGTGCAAAATTTCTTGTAGTAGTAGATCTAAATTGTATTTTTGCTTACTCCCTTAATCTGTTGCAGACAAAACTCTACACTGAGGATTGGATTGGCCTAAGAACTTTAGATGAAGCTGGCCGTGTCCATTTCGTTAGCATTGAAGGAAAACATCTGGGAATTTCTGAGACTGATATGAAGAAACATGTAGTGCCATATTTGATTGATCAAACATCAAGGAAAGATAGCACCACAAAGGCTGATTTTTGGAGGATGCATAGAGTTCATCAGAGATTTATTCAAAGCAACGCAATGGGGTAAAATCTCAAACAGTGGAGGAAGAATCATCAAGCTCCAGCCACGACATTACTAGATTGCTCATTGTCATCTAGGTTACATATATATATATATACTACTTCATTGCAAAATATAAGTAAAAATAAGTCAAAGAAAGTTGATGTATTTGGTCAAAATTTTGAACCAAATACATCAACTTCTGTTGACCATTTTTTTGCTTATATTTTGGGACGGAGGGCCACACAAGGCCTTCATTGTTGAAATTATTGGCAACATTAATGAAGAGAAGTCTACAAAAATAGAGGTCATCATATTATACTTAATTGATAAACAATAATCCATTACTTTAGAATGTCTTGAATTTGAAAAAAGAAAGATAACCAATTATCTAATAAATTGTGGAAGAACATATGTTTGGACTAATCAAAAGAGTTATTTGCATTTACTTGTGATACATATAAGACTGATGCATCTTGATATTAGTTTCGTTTTGAAAGGCTTGGGTCGAATCTCACCACCCAACATTCTTTTTTTTTCTTCTATGAGTAGGAATCAAATAAGGTACTTTAGAATTTAAACACTTACACACAATACGGGTGGTACTCCCAACAATAATTTTTAATAATTTCAATTGTTTTGTAATCCGTTCTCTTACACTCTCATTTTAACTGAATTGTGATTGAGAGTTTATTTTTCTTCGTAATATTTTTTTTTTTTTAATTTAGAGGAATTTATAAATTGTAGTGGAGTAGAATTTTGAAGACTTGATAAATTCTTTATATCTGATATTTATTGTTATAATATCCTTCCATTTCTTTAGTTTTTACTCTGCTCTCCCCCACAAAGCCCTCTTCCCAAACATAATGAAAATTAACATAGGAACTTAAGTGTCTTAATTTATTTTCGTCGAAGATTAAAAATTACTAGGGATTTTGTCCTTTTTTATGATATAGTTCAAATTTTCATCTCTATTAATTATGTTTTTTTTTACTAATATACTAATAATTGTTACATTTTTTTTATAAAATATAATAAATATTGAAAAATGCTAATAAACATTTTGAGAGCTCTTTTTAAATGACTAAATGTAAAAATGAAATCTTAAAAATTGTGTATTTTATATTTTAGAATTTAAAATTAAAATTTTTCACTTAATTTATTTTTTATTATCCTTCTTATTACTTTAACAAGTGCCATTTGTTTTTTTGTAAGATAAGATATATCAATTTTTTAATTACACATTTTACTTATAATTTCTTTAGGAAGAGTATAAGACAAACATAAACTAATTCGTAAAAACAATTTTAGAATATCTTGGGTACGAAATTAAAATCTCCATATTTTTTGTAAGATAAATAATACTAGTGTCTCCAGTCTTGACTACTCCTGTCACGCATTTAAACTAAGCAATCAATTTAACTGGAAATGGAGGGACAATTCTCTAAAACAAAAATGTAAATTTTACAAATAGGTCAATGCTCACATAATTCATGGAAATAAGGTAGGTTCAACCCCCTTTCACTCCTTCTACAATTGGAATACAACATCAACAATGGGACCCATAACACGCCTAAATTCTTGAACTAATGTTTGGTCATTTGGGGGTAATCTCCTTTTAAAACGTTTTATTTCCGTTTTCTTTTAGCCAAAAAATTCTCACCCAACCCTTAATTATTCCCAAGAATTCCCGTATCTTCTATGTCATAAAAGGATCTTTTGAACACTCAACATTTTTAATCCTAAAGCAATAAGCCAAAATTTAAATTTCACTTTAGGTCCGTGAACAAAATCTTCTAAAATAGGAAAACTATACTTAAGTTAATTAGATCAACTTCACTTTACACAAATCTCCGATTAATAATAGGATGAAAGATAAGTACAGTATTTAGAAACTAAAAATCCTAACTAAATAAACTAGACTAGAATAGGTCATGCCCCCCAAAACCTAAAGAAGACAATGGGTCAAATAAACAAAACATTAAAGACCCACAAAATCATTTCTTCTAACCACCGTATCTTAGACCAGTCTTTGATTTGATCCCACATAATTCATGAAACGCTGTTCCAATTCTCAACTTACAACCGTTTTTCTTTTTCCCTTTTTCTCTGTTTTCTTAAAATTTTGTCTTTGTTAAAACGTACACGTCAAGATCTAGGACGGAGTGTATCAAAGGGCCTGTGTTGTTGTTGAATAGGAGCAGTTGTGGCCCATGGGCCCATAGGAAAAGCCCGAGGATGAGTTGGAACCATAGGATGACGACGCGTGGCAACATCAACGGTAGATGGTGGAACAGCGACACGCTCACAAGATGGACACATGGTAAGTGTTGTAGGTGGGGTCATTTGCATGTAGAATTGTGGGGAAAGTTTCAGTGCTCTTAGCTCTTGTACTTCCTTTTGTAACCGCCTATTTTCCTCCGTTAGATTCTCACAACACCTTTTCAAAAACTCACAATCCACCTCCGTTTGTTTCAGCTTTGTCCTGAAATCACAGTTTCAAGAACCGTAAATAAATAAAACATTTCTAAAATAGATCACGTGAAAAATCACATAGAGAGGATGCAAAATAATCTAAACCGACAGATCATTCTTTAAAAAAATATTTCCAAGTTTTTTTTTAATAACTTTTAAAAAAGTGATTTATAACATACAAACACAACAATTTTTTATTTTTTAAAATATAAAAAACCAACCTTGCTCTACGATTCTGAAACCACACCTCAACTTGTCTTGCTCTAAGACCCAATTGTTTTGCGAGTGCCAACTTTTGTTTCTGCCAACAAATTAATTAAATAACAAAAATATTAACTACCGAAAAAAAATGAAAATATAAAATAGAGCGATATATTATATATAATAAAATGATTATACTTACGGGGTTGAGGGTGTTGTGTTCTTTGAAACTCTCTTCGAGAATGATTGATTGATCTTTCGTGAGTCTAAGTTTTTTCCTAGAAGTTTCAGCGTCTTCTTCATCACTGATTCCTCTAGAACCATCTCTCTCCATCTCAAGATCTTCACAATTAACATCCCTTTCGCTACGTTTACCACTCACACTCGATACCGTGCTGTTCGGAGATGAAACCCCTGTTTCTTCTTCACAATCACCTCCCGAAGGTAACCGATTCACATCGATTCCTCCCAGTAGTACTAAAGATCTTCCTTCGCCTCTGCATGTTTCCGAATCACGATCTGCATGTCAATTTTCTAACATCGTTAATTCAATTTCATAAATTCATTAAATAACACAGATTATGCTGTCAAGCACACAAGCTTTAGGAAACTCTTTTATGAAATTATTGTTTATTAATTTTTTGAAGAACTAAAAGGGAAAAAAAAGGTTGAGATTAATTGTTGGACCAGATCTGAGGATCTAAGGGGGTGTATGTGTGGTGTGGGGGGTGGGAAAAGTATATGGAGAATGGAATGATATAGTTACCTGAAGAAGTGAAAGCATCATTCCAAGAGAGTTTGTGTGGATTGTAACCAGAAGGTGAAGAGGAATGAGTTGAAGAGGGTTGGGGATTTGGGGGATTTTGAGGGAAGCTTAAGCTTAAACTCAAACCCAAATCTTCCTTTTCAATTGTCATCTCTAATTTTTGTGCTTGTAAGTTGTAACACAAAACTAAAGTATTTTTGTTATTTTAAGGAACTTGTGTGGGAACTCAAAAATTTGGGGGAGAGGAAGAGTGAAAGAGAACAAGCTTTTGTGTAGGGAGAAAGAAAGAGAGAGGGAGAGATTTTTTATGATAATTAAGAAGTGAGGAGGCAGGGTTGTGGGGAATATATAGAAAGGAGAGAAAATGAGGGGTAGTGGGAGTGGTGAGTTCAACCATGACTTTATGTCAGGTCAGTAACCTCAATTATGAAATTATGTGAATATCATGGGTCTTGCCCCCCATACCCCCAAATAATACTCCTTTTTGCTTTTTGACCATTTTTCTTATGTCATTCTTTATCTTCATTCTTAAGTCTTTAAAATTCTAAAATTTCAAGCCAATAATCAAGCTTAATTTTAATTTTTGTTTTTTTTCTTAATTTACTAAAAACATGTTTATAAAATTATATGTAATTTTTAGGTGTGGGCAATATTAAGCTGTTTCCTCCATTTGCTGTCCAATTCCTTTCATAAATGCATGACACGTATTGATTTTTAGTCAATATATTATGGTGTATTGGCATAAATGAACTTTGAGACTAATAGTAGCCATTGGAACGTGGCATGCTCAATTGAATCATGTTGTGGGATGGGAGGAATTATAATCATCATACACTCAAAAAAATAAATATTAAGATTTTTAATCTCAATGGTTTAATATTTTAATGGATACATATTGTGCATCTGCGAAAGAAATTGGACAAAAAAATGGAAGAAAATAAATTGAGCAAATTTGAATTAAAAAATTTGACCAGTCAATCGACCAACCTGAATTAAATCCTGTTGTTTGTGTCATTTCGTGGTGTCTAATGGCAAATTGCAAGAAATATTGAGCATTTAATCTAGTGGGCCAGTGTGCATCTGAAAACTTCTCTAATTGAGAAGCATCTCCTACATCAACGGCTGTAGTCGAATGTCAAGGGTGGGGACACCATCATCACGCCATGTTTTTTACAATTTACAAACATCAACTGTTGTCTAAATCAACAAATGACCATGGTGTATTATTTTTCTTTTTTTCAAATTTCTCTTATATTTATAAATATAATATTTCTATTTACTGTATCATGATAAGTCCATGATTTACTGCGCCTAGTAATAATTGGTCAACGGTGGTTGTCAATGTTACTTAATGGACACTCACATTAAAAAAGATAGGTCTGATCATTGCAACAACATTGCACCGGATTCAATCGTGACCGTCAACCTACTTTTATAGTATGAATGAAATATTACCAAAATTTGCTCTAGTAATTTATTTTCACGAGTTTTGCATGTCTAACTAATATTATCGTTTCAAAATAATAAAATGACATGTTTAATTAGAACCTCAATTATTGAGTAAAAAAATTAACCTCAATTAATTATTATTATTATTATGTAACATTACAACCTCAATACTTATTTATTACTACCATTTTCCATTATTTTTTATAAGGAAGCATGCGAGTGGTTATAGCGTACCAAAGGCAAAGCAAATTGATTCATGAAATATTGGAGAGAGAAAGAAAGAGGAGACAAGTATGCGTGGAGTTCACGTGGGATGAAGAGATAGGAAAATGAAGATAGCGTGGAGCATAAACTCACCCAAACTCACGTGGACCAACATGCCTCCCTTCCTGCAAGACACGTGCTACAACCAACCACGTGGGCCCACCATTCCCGGACAATCTCGTGGGTGTCATCCTGTCCCTTCACGCACCGACATCTTCCTCATTACAATCATTTGAACTCCCTCCTTCATCTTCATTCTATACTTTCCAACTATTATCATCCCTACCCCTTTCTTATAGCGCGTAACACACACGCTCCACAATCCATTCCCTACCCATTTGGTCTGATCCAATATATGCATAAATTATTATTTTACTTTTGTGAGTTGTGTGACATTGTGTGATGTGATGCATGGGTCTTCATTATTTAATGGTTGCCTAGAGTTTGGTATGAATCCATGGTAAAGTCTTAACCGGGGACAATGTAGATGACATTTGAAATATTGCCACGTCTAGCTAGAGGAGAGTAATAATCTTGATAAAGATAGTGATGGGCAAAGAGGAGTGGAGGAAAGTAAGATCTACATAAAGGGAGCAAAGCTTTCTTTTTTTTCTTTAGATTTTCCTTTCTAGTAGTAGTACTATTTTTGAAATTAAATAAGTATTGTTGCTTAACTCAAATCAAATTCAATTAAAAGATTTATTTGATAGTAATTAATTTTTTTAAAATAACTCATCTTTGTAAGTTAATTTTTTCTTAAACAAAAATTTAAATTTTTTAGATTTTACCAGAATTACAATAGATTTTAAAACTAGAAAAAAAAATCAAAACCAACTCGTTTATAATAGTATGTATGATAATAAATAATTAAAATTATTATTATTTTAATTTTTTAAATAATCTATTTTTGAATTTTAAAATTTGATTTTCTATACTATTATCATTAAATTTATATATTTTTTATTTTATAATTTAATAAATAAAGGTGATAATTAACTATCACCTTATTTATTAGACTAAAATTTTTAATATTTCTATATTTTATTTATTATATCTATTTAAAAATGTAGTATATATGTGTTAACTATAAAATAAATATTTATATCATTTTATAGATAGTACAAATCATATAAATGCTTGTATCATGAATAAGATTTAATTGTTGTGTACTGTAAATATAAATAATAAATAGTTATATACATATCTTTGTTATATATTAATTTTCAAAATCTATTCACTATTCTATAAAGCATCAACAAAACCAAAATTCACCACAAATCTATGTGGTAATTAAGATGTCATTAGATGCATCTATAAAAAAGTTACCAATAATTTAATTGATATTA
This sequence comes from Cicer yamashitae, assembly GCA_037974755.1. Classification (NCBI taxonomy): domain Eukaryota; kingdom Viridiplantae; phylum Streptophyta; class Magnoliopsida; order Fabales; family Fabaceae; genus Cicer; species Cicer yamashitae. The sequence continues at coordinate 2,725,966 of JBBPBQ010020322.1, read as the reverse complement.
AATGTAATTATAACTACTATTCTAATACTCTATCCAATAAATAACTTAATTAAATATAAATCTTGAATTTTGAATATTTCTTGCATGAGAATTGTTCATTGTTTGTGGCATCAATAAATAATTATTATAATAAACATCGTTTTCCTTGTAAAGGAAAAGAAAGAACTTTCCTTTTTGTAAAAGAAGGGACTTTACAAAAAATAAATAACTCCAAAAGGAACAAACGACTTTTTTGTTGTTGATGAGGAATAATAATATACTTGCTCTCATATTTATGCACTTAATATATATTATAGGTTCATACTAAATAGGGTATTAAAGATATGTATTTTATATTAAAAATTATATATTTTATTTTTTAAAAAGTTAAAAGTTATTGAAAAATAGATTATCATTCAGTCGGTATTTATTAAATCTGGACATAAAGCACGAGTTACTATGAGCCATTTAATTTTTTCAAAAATAAAAAATTGGAGAAGCTTTTTGAGCTGAAATGCCATGTCCTATCATGAGACACTCAATAATGGGAACATGGTTAAACGACAACCCAAATACGGGCCCAAATATTTCGTTCCTGGGTCCGTACATCATGTGATTCACACGTGAACTCTGGACCATGATGTTCATTCATTGGCTTTGCTGTTTTGAGATATGCAAATATAGTTAAATGACAAAGTTACCCTTGTAAAGGATGGTTTATTATCCAGAGTTCAATGATTGGTTGTGGAGAATTAGTGCTACCATTTCAGTTCCTTATTTCTCTCACGAGTAGGACCACACCCACACTCACTCACGCGCAGACACCCTAATTGATTAGACTTCACACCTCTCATAGTCATGTCTTTGTTTGTAAGTAAGAATCCCCTTACAATTTTATTTGTCCTACCATTTGTGTGCTACTTACCCCTCATAGCCATCATAAATTATTGTGAGGTGATCACTACTTAAGTTCATTTCACGAGTAGAGTATTAAGGTCTATTCAAGAACCAATTAATAATGATGTAGAAAAATATTATTTTTATTAAAATTTAGTTATTATCTAAAGTTTTTATATTTTACAAATATTTGAAAGATTTTTTCATTTTTTGTATCAATAAAAACATATTTTTGTGTAAGTAGTTAAACAATTGTTTAACTATATATTTATATCTCATACAATTTTGTATCAAATTCTTAATATTATTTATTTAATAAACATTTAACTATTCAACCTATTTTTATAATTAAAATATTATCTTTTTCTCATAATACATGTTATTTTAGTAAAGAAAAATTGTCTCAAAACGAATGTTATTCACTATTTTCAATTAAATTTTAAATTTTTTTTTATATTACCTTTCAATGATTACTATATACAATTTTCAAAATATTATTATATTTTACAATGATAATAGTGAAAACTCTCAAATGAGTAGTTTGATAAAATAACTTATCTCCTTCTTTTAATTATTGTATTTTTAAATATGTGTTAAAAATCTTAAACGGCATTCATCATGAGACGGATGAAATGCATAAAAAAAAATCTCTTGAATTTAAGCAAAATACACACAAAAAAGTAATAGTAATTTATTTATATATAAAAATTATTCAACTCTTAAAATTATCGATCAATTAAATAAAAACAATTAAACTTAAAATGATGTAAATTATCAATTTTCTCTATTTTACTGTATGAATTTTAGTTTTGAATGTGTAGGTGATGTTAATCAAACTATCGATGTTTTTATGTATAAAAATAATGATGTGATTAATATAATGATAATCTGATAATATTATATATATATATATAATATGAAGTGTTTAATAAATAGATATATGAAAATTATGAACTTTGAAATATAAGAGTCGTAAAACATTGTCATAGCATAATAATTTGTCAAACAAGGATGTATGTTGACATTAGGCCAACCAAATCACGATAGCAAGGAAGTGTCAACTTACTTTTTATAAACGTTTATCTTTTTTTTCCTTACTCACATAAATGTTTATCTTGAAAGGAAAAGAAATTGTGATTTTCATCTCATAACAATATCGCAATCTAGTCAGCATCTTTCACCAATTAATTAAGGTTTTCACAAAGTGTATATATGACTTGATTATTAATGTTATATTCATTCGTTGTCAAAGTTGATCACGTTTCAACAATTGATATAATATTATAATTACACCAACCATTGCCCTACTCTCATCTCTCTGTCCCTCTTATAAAAAATGATCTTCCTGTTCCCCTAAAATCATTAGCTTAATTATAGGGTGGGGTGGGATTATGTGAGTTGAGTTACTCTCTATAATAGAGAGAATCTCGACTCGGGGATTATACATATGAAACTAGTTTAAGATTCTCTATTTTTTATTTTCTATTACTATAATTTAGGATAGGGATATGAATATATAATGATATAATATTTAGTGGATTTAAATATTTTTATGTGTATATTCTAAAATATTATAAAGTTACAATAATATAGAAGAAAAATATAAAAGATTAACTCAAAATGGGAGTAGGTTATTAGTAAAGAAAAGAAGAGTCAAGATCATCTTCATTTCTCTTTTTCTTTAATTATGAATGTTTACGGTGCGATTTAAATCAGTTATGAGGTAAAAAGTCATTTAATTTAAAAATTAAAATATTTGCAATTTAGAGAGTTTGGATAACACTTTAAAAAATTCGATCAAATCTAAATTAATATGATTTAAATTAGATCGGTCTTTAGTTATTCAAATTACAATATAAAATATTTGATTAAATATTATTAATTATTGTTATAAAGTTACATTGAAGTTATAAGTTTGAAACGAAATATAAAAGTCAATATACTTAAAATTAACATTACGTACAAATGATATTAACGGATTATGTTTGAAACATGTGCAACAGTAGAGAAAATATATTAAATTAAACAAATAAGTATTATTAATAAAAATTAATGCTAATTACAAATAATAGATTAATGCAATATCTATTATTGATAAACAATAAATAAGTATTAAAATTAATATATATGCGGTGTGGTTCGATTTTGAAATTAAAATTTGAAATTCAATCTGTGTGATTTTTATAAAAGAAGATCTAACCACATTCAATAATGTTTGATTTTGTGCGGTTTTCACTATATTTTTATTATAGTTAATTTGTGTTGTTTTGAATTGGTTTGAGAATATAAAATACAATAATACGACATTTAGTGGATCCAAATATTTTGAGAATATAAAATACAATAATGCGATATTTATAACATAAGAGACAAAATTATCTAGTATTTAGGGACCAAACTGATAACAAAAAAACTTTAGTGATGAAAATGAGTAATATTTGTGACCTTAAAAGATCAAACTAGAATGAAAAAAATAAAGAAACAAAGTAAAATTTAAATTTAACTTAAAAGAACCAAAAATATCATTTAGCCTAACGTGAATTTATTAGCGAGAGGTTGACAAAAATTCTTCATATAGTAGCATTAAACTTCTCTAAATTGAACCACTCATTTTAGAGAGTAAATTAAATAATATCAATAACTGATAAGTAAATAAATAAATAATTTGTATAATAATATAATATACACATATAAGACCAATCACATGTAGTTATAATCTTTATTATTGTTTACTCAATTTATTAACTTCTCAATTTAGAGAAGTCAATTTTTATATTGTATTGTGAATTTCTAAAAATAAAATCGAATAACATCTCCCATTCCCTCTTATTCTTTTTATTTTTTTGGTACATTATTTCCCCTTATTCTATACCTAAAATGAGATAAGATAGGTTGAGTTTCTTCTCTTTTCATTTATGGTTTATTTGAAGAGATAAAGACACAAAAAATAATTAATAAATTACACCATTAAGTGAGTTTCATTGCCATTAAATTTTTATTTATTTTTTAACTTTTATGTATTTATCTCTTTTTAAATGGACCATAATTGGAGAGTAGAAAAATGAATAGATCCTAACTCAAATGGCCTAAAAACAAAAAACTTTGTTAGTAAGCAAACTTGATTATTTGCATGCATGGTTTGCAGAAGTGTTCTCTTTTCCACATGGATCCTACTTGGCGCATCATTTTTCCATTCCCAAGTGGTGCAAACGTACAGCGAAGCACACGTGTAGAATGTCTATCCCACGTGCACTTACGGTCAAAGTTACTTTTGTTTTGGGCGCATGATCTAGTCAATGGTCAAACCTCACTTTCACTTAATCATAATCCTAATATTATATCTTGCTTTTCTGATATTAGTAATGCTAATCTTTCCTCCTTCCTTTTTCACACATTCCTCACCTTCCTCCCACTTTCTTAACCATGCCATTTTACTCGAATTGTGTGATTCTTCACACGTGCATGTGCAAACCACCTACATAGGATAATTAGTTACAATACCAACTTGCCTTAATTTTTTTATTATTTTCTTAATGCAAGGTTAACATTTTAAAGATCTGGCCATGTGAGTATGTGACCCGTTGAGCTGGTAGTCATGTGATAAACGGTTAATCGAATCATTAGTTGGTTAGGTTATCATTAAGAGAAAAGTTAACACTCTGACCCTACTTTATTTGCATGGTTTTAATTATTAAAAGGATGGCGTCAAAGATGAAAATTAAAATAATTTATGTAATTAATATTTTTTAATAAGTTTTGTACTTTAAATTTTTAAAAAAGTGCCTTGAAAACATAAGGAATCGAAAAACAGAAAATATTTATTGAAAAGCTTGACAAGGAATATATATTTTGCTATAATAAATTTTAAATTGTTATCCTCAACATATCCGTTAGCCTTTTGGCAGTTTTTTTGGATAGAAGTTAATAATGAAATTAAAAACAAGAAATTAAATTAAACAATTTATTATGAAACTCACTTAATAACTAAAGAAAATTTATAAAAATGTTTTAAAGTAATTATTGAATTGAATATTCAATACATTTTTATAGATATTAATTTAATATAATATAATAGAAGTATTATTAATATTTTTGCAAAAGATATAAAAAAATGGGAAAAGTGTATCATTTATCATATCATTATTGGATGATTCAGTTGCTGTTGCTTTGCACGTGCGGTGGATTTCGTGGCTCTTTCTCGAGTTCAAACAACTAGTGCTCTATGCGGTATGCCCGTGCTTGATTATTCTAAGATTATTCCTTCAAAAATAAAATTTATTCCAAAAATTATTAGTATTAAGTATATGGAGTAAAGGGTATAGACGGAAATTAACGGAAAGATCTAGTCAATGGATTTTATTTCATTTTTATAAAAAAATAAATAGAATGAAAAAATGGTACTCCAGTTAAATGTAAATAATGTTTATGTTGATCAAATATTTGTTAAGAAATTCAATATTTAACTTTTTTTTTTTTGGTTCTTCAATTTCTATCTTTTCACTATTACATCAAGTCAATCAAGTTTCTACGATTTGGGATAAATATGATTAGGTGAAGAATTATGTTGGGTCGAAAAAAAATAGGTCTTATTTTTCAGAAAAATATAAGTCCTCAATTTGGTTTATTATATGTATATGTTTTTTTAACTTCAATTATTTGTTTTGTTTGAGTCTATTAACCTATATAAAATCGTCCTCTCAAATATTTTTTATAAAGTTAATCGGTTGATAGATATTTTTGCTAACTATAGTCTTTAACATGTTAGGATTGGATTAAATCATTGAAACTATTTCAAAATTTAATTATTTCTCTACCTTATTGTGCTTGATAGGAGCTTTCATAAGGTGAACAGAGCTCTACTGACTTTTATAAGAACTTTTACTTTTGATTGTTTGTTAAGCTTAATTAATCTCTCTTAATTACTTAATTAAGAAAAAGTGTTTTTTTTTATATATTTAAAATTGAAAAGAGTATTTGAATAGAAACACGTTTTGCCCATATAGTCCTTTCGGATGGATGGTAAAGGTTGTGTATAAAAAATGTCACATGGGTGCAATGATTATTTATAAATTTCATGTTGTTGAGAGTATCTTATTCTTTTATTTATAGCATCAACGTAGGCTCACATTAACCCAATCATTATGCTCGTTGATTCTTCGAATGATGAAAGGTTTCTATGTAATTATATGAAGCATGAAACAATGATTATAGTATACTAGTACTAAACTTAATTATTTATTATGTTTGAATTTCGTTTCCCATCTAAGATTTCTTTCTTTTCTTCATTGAACACTATTTTTCAAATTCAGCCATGATTCATGGACCCCAAATATTATGAAAGGCCCACACGATATTAATTAACAAAGATTGGTGTCTTGTTGTGAGCATGAGAGGCCCATCTTATTGCTTTAAAAAATGTATAGACAAGTACCCTATTTACAGGTGTGTCCCCTACTATCAAGATCTAATGAGCAATTAGGGAAGCTTTTTGTTGGGTCAAAACGTGGTCTACTTGCATTAACGTATTAATACAGGCCATAGATTAATTAAGGCTTAATTTCTTATTTGCTTTATAAAAGCTTTTGATGGAGAGTGAGAGTGTTGAGTTCTTTTATGGATAGCTACCAAATTGAAGTATTATAGAGTTTTTGTCTAAATGGTCACTCGAGATTTTGGATTATAATTTTAAAATGGATGATTCTTTAATATCAATTAAAAAATAGTAATAAAGCAAAGTTAATTTAAAAAATTACTTATTTTTATCGCTTTAATTTTTTTTTTAATGTAACTCTATATAATAGTTCATCTTTTTATAATAAACATTCTCTAGAATAATTTAAAAATCTTAAATTGATAAATAAAAGCCGTCTTTCAATATAATAATGTAATTCAAAAAGGGAATTTGTTATAAGTGTATGTTGTTGGACATACCATGATCTTATCAACCAATCACATGTTAGTCGACTAAATACCAAATTTCGCACGACGACAACAATTATTATATCCAATATAGACTAAATTATACTCATATTGGGTTTATTTGTTTTTAACATCGTTTTTGAAAAACAATTATATGATTGTGTAAAAAATGGGATTCAACTTCTCTACCGCTATGGAACAACTATATTTATCCATTTGAAATATCAATAATCGTTTGATCAGATATTGAATAGTTCAAATTTAAATTTGATATTTTAAATTATAAAATTAAAATTAAAATTAAAATATACTCTATTTGGACCATTTGATTAAGATCATTGATATTTTTTAATATGTGGACTCTTTGAGTGCAACAAATTCAAAATTGTAAAAATATCAAGAAATCAGTGATTATATAAAAGTAGTTTATTATTTAAAGAAATACCAAACAAAAATAATTTCATAATTTCATTTATAACATTTATATTTAACGCAGTTGCAGCTATATTTTTCTTACATTAAAAAATGCTATATTTTTAAAAATATTCAAAATATCTTCTTAAAATCATCGAATTTCTTAAAAGTTTGATCAAGCATAATAAAATATTTTAAAAGAAACTATTTCAACGAAAAAGTTTTTAAACTCATTCATTGTTATAAAAACAATGCAATAAAATATAAAATAAAAGTATCTTAAAGTTAATTTAGAATATTTATAAGTATAATAGAAAGAATCTTAAATTTTGACAAACGCAATACAAAAAAGTCGTTGAGTTGAAGGATTTTTAAAAGTACTCCTAAGAGGATACATGTATAAATATTAGGAAGTTACTAAGAATTTATCTATTTATTTTTTGAGTTCAAACAATATTGTAATTGTTTATCTAACTCTTTATCTCTTATTTTTTCATTGGATTTTAATCATCGATAATATAAAATTAAATAAATATACTACTAAATGCTATCTACTTAAAGTGTATTTGAAGGCGGGTGAATAAACACAAACAAATTAACATTAAAAAAGTAAAATAATTTAAACCAAAAGCTCAATATCTTAACCACCCAGAAAGAAGCAGCATTAATATAACACTTGGAGAAGAATTTTTTTCCTAAAAAAATAGGAAACTTGGACCCAAGATGCATTCCAATTGAAAATAAACTTTTCTATGTAAACTTCTAAAAAAAACATATTTTTATGCTATTCATGTGTATTTTATGAAATAATATGCGGTATTTTCTCAGCCCTTACATTTGAGAGCTTATCTTTTACTCTACATACTTTTCAGAAATACACATCTATATATATACATTTTATTTTGTCGAAATGTGTAATTCCAGACAATAATACAATTTTTACCTTCTAAATATATACTTCTAAAAAAACTTATTTTCAATTATGGTGAATTTATTAGAATCACTTAATCTCTGGTGTAGTTTTACAAAATGTACAAGTTAGGACATGCGTTTGAAAATCAGAGTGGTTCAATGTAATTACGATAACTAACTGTGGTACCAAATATACATTAATCATAGAGTCAACAAATTAGGCAGTAATTCTGGTGTATTCGGCCCAAATTAGTTTTTTAGGGAGGCCCAATTCAATTGACAAGAAGAAAAAAAAGTGTTTCAAAAACCCTCCAACTCCAATCCGTGAAAAGTTTCCCTCTCCGAAATAGAGACTCATTCCGTTCTAAGCATCGATGTGTTCATTTCGTGAACTGTAATCACCACCATTTTCCAATCTCGCACCTCATTCGTGCATTCGTGAAAATCTCTCGTACTTCACTGTTTCTTTATCATCGCTGTAATAATGGATAGGAAGCTCAACGGAGGCACCACCGTTTTGTCGAGCTCCAGTGGTGGCGCCGCCATTACAAGATCTTTTTCACCAACACTACAACCTAATTACAGTAGCCGATTAGTTCAGGTACTCTCAGTTCACTCTCAATTTTAGTTGCTGCGTTTTATCGTCGTTGAGCTGTTTCGTAAACCCTAGCTTCTAATCATTAACGCACCGTTTGGTTCGAAATTTTGTACCCTAAGTTTTTTTTTCTTTCTCATTATAACTGCTAGAATTGTTCTGTTAGTGTTTAAATTATTTGAATGATGATGATAAGCTTCTCATTCTTCTGCTGCTGTTGGTGATTCGTGTGTTGTATTAGTTTGCTCTAATGTATGTACTTACCATTCAAGTTTGATTAGCCTGATTCTTTGAGTGGAATCATGAGCTCCGGTTATTAGTTATGCTATCCAATTGACCTCAATTATGATTCCAACTATGAAGACGAATACTGGCACATCCACTTGACAGGATACTGTCACAGACACCGGTTATAATTTGAGAAAGTGAATTAATTGAATAGAATCAAGGTGACGGTTTTGTGTCGGTGTCGGACACTAGGATACATCTTGTTCAGAAGTGTTGGTGTTACATAGGATTCCAATACAACTCAATGGGTTACACCCTGGTGCCATTTTTGAACTGTAGAGTTTATATTGGAAATTAAGACGAGTACTGTAATGAGTGTTTTAGAGCACTGTTTGAAGTTCTTATGCACTTTAAACCTACCAAGAAATTGAATCCATGTCTGTGCTATATGTCATGGTCTTGTGGCATAGAAATTTTGTAGGTTGAGGTAACGAGCTATGAATTGATCAGAGAAAGTGAGCACATGTCATTTGTGGAACCTATTTATAATCACTGCGTCATAGTTATCAAGCATGTACGTCAGACCTAAAAAACACTATTGGGAATTGGGATGACTTTGACTGCTAATCTGAGTTTATGTATACATATTAAATAATTGATACCATATAAATGCCAAAAAACTAATAAAATAATACTCAAAATTCATAAAATATTCATATTCATCAATAACAATTAAATATCTCAGGTCTTCAGAAAAACCTAGATGTAAATACCATAAAAAGTCAAGTAAGCAAACAAGTTTAAGCATCTAAGGGTTAAAGTAACTAAACATTATAATTAAAATGGCAAATAAAACAAATTTATTTTCTGTGGCATTTAGAGGCCATCACGGCTGCAAAGCCGCTGTAGCAGGTGCTACAGCTGCTACAGCAGACCTCTCTGCTAAAAACTTCCAACAGCTGCCACTGGCTGCTCTACTCCGCTATGCTGCTATAATCTGTAGTGCGCTATTGACAACATAGCTGGTAATATTTATTTTTATGGATAGTGCATTGTTGTTACCCATGTTAAATGCTTAATTTAGTTGTAAATGAAATTTAACTAAGCACACTTAGCTGCAGAAAAAAATTGTATGTTTCTGTAAATGACTTAATTTTCATGTTCAAGATACAGATTTGAGGTTAGCATTTCATATTTTTCAAATAAAAAATGTCTGTTTTAAGAAAAGGAAAAATATGGCCTTTGACGTTTTATTTCAGGAAACATTGGAGCACTTGGCTTCCATTGATCTGATTGAATTGTGCAAAGAAGCTAAAGTTGAACGCTGCCGGGCTACTAGAGACTTGAGCAGCTGTGGTCGCTACGTCCACCATGTGTTGAATTCATGTGGGCATGCCTCATTATGCGAAGAATGTAGTCAGCGGTGTGATATCTGTCCAATTTGTAGAATCCCAATTCCAAAGAGTGGTACTAAACTCCGTCACCGACTTTATTATGAGTGCTTGGAAGCTGGCCTTATTTCCAAAAGGTGTGATGAAAGATTTCAAGAAATAGAAGATGGGGAGAAACAACTAACTGCTGACGTCCAACGCCTTTATTCTTTATTTGACGTTGCACTTGAGAATAACTTGGTTTCCTTAATTTGCCATTGTATCCTTTCAGTCACTCATTTTATGGCACAATTTTTTTTTTAATTTTAATAAAAATACCAACTAATTGGTATGGAAAGGTATGCTAGAAAATTTGGTGTGACATATTAGAGCTATGTAAAACTCAAAGTTTGTTTTTCTTCTCCCCTTCAGGTGTTTCGATTTGGTTATATTTTCTTGTTATTCCCCTTATTATCTCTACGTTGCATTTTCTTGACCAGAAATTCTACAGACATTACAGATGTATGTATGGATGAAACTGCTGTTTCCAGTGATCCTGTCATAGCATTTTTGTTGGATGAAGTGGTAGTGAAGGATTGGTGCAAGAGGACATTCAAAAATATCATGACTGAACTGCATGGAATTTGTATCCTCAAACCTTTTTTAATTATTGGCTTCTAAAGCTAACTAGTATTATGACCTATTTTTCGGACTCATTCATATATTTGTCTTCCTAACACTTTTTACTAGATAATCTTGACATCTTAGGAATGAAAGAGAGATTAAGTTTACTTCTGAAATTTTCATTATACTTGAAGGGCATATCAAATGTGCTAGACATTTTGGAATCATCTTTTAAGGGTACTCTTTCAGCGCAACTTCATGATCTACACCATCTTCAAGAGAGCATATTAAAGACAAAGCAGGTTTAGTTTTGCAGGATTTTGTGTTCAATGGAGAATCCTATAAATTTTACAATTTTGCATTGATATTTGATTTGACATGTTTCTTGCTCAGATTATGTGCTGTAAAATCACCTTGATAAATTTGTAGATATCTATTTTTTATGGCATTTCAAGCTATTTCCTTTATGCTTTGTGTTTTAAGTTTAAATGATGTAATGTTTTTGCTGTATGTGATTCATACCCTAATCTTAAAAAGTGTGAAGTGTCAGTTGGTGACCTTTGTTTAGAAAATTGTAGTGATGTTATCTGTTGTGTGTAAGGGGCTTTTACTAGAAGTGGCCGATGTTTGTCCTTACCCTTTCATTGCTATTGTTTGTATACCCTTACCTTCAATCTCTATCTATCTTGCTCTATCCTAGACAAATGAAGTTCTTATAAGTTAAAAGTATAAAATAGCTCATCGCAATCCTCATTCTGATGAATAATCTATTTGATTGTTCTACCCAGCATATGGAGATTATTATTTGGTGTACGAGGCATCAATTTTTGGAGAATGTGAGATCTCGTTTTTCCGACACTTCATCCTGGGCTTCCGTTGTCCGCAAACGGAAATCAGAGGCAGTTAGACGTGCTTGGCCTGATGCAACAAATGAATCTGTGGAGTCAAAAGGACATGACGGTTCTCTATTTATTGAAGATGCATTGAATAATCTTGATTTGGAGGAGGAGACGATGCCTGGAATTGGAGATGGATTAGAAGTTGCAGCCTTGCAGAAAGATGGAGCATCAATTTTCAGGTCCAATACTAATCAGGTTCTGGGTTACTATCCCTTCAAAAATCTTCGAGCAGCTGCAGACTTACTCTTTTTGCGTGGAAGTTCTGATGTAGTGATTGCAAAACAAGCAATTGTATCCTTTTACTACTCTCACCTTTTATTGCGGGTTTGGAACTCTGGATGCTATTGTTGGTAATGATTATTATTTTGGTCAATACTGCTTTCTTTCCTAAACTTCTGTAGTTTCTGTATTATTTGTACGATCGCTTCTGGACTATTCCTGATGAAGAATGGAGAGACACATTAGAAGACTTTGCAGCTACATTTAATGTTAGCAGGCACTCATTACTTGAGTCTTTGACTTTTTACCTTCTTGATGATCACACAGAGGAGGCTTTACAGGTAACTTTGACATAATATTATGCTTGACGAGTTTCCATGCTTCTTTACCATAGTCAAAACAAAAAATGATAAACTATTTGTATCAAGATTGCTTTAGTTTTTTTTCAACTACTAACTTATAATATGCAATATATTCAACTAGGGAAAATAATCTAGGCACTGAATCAGTACTTGCATCAATCATATTGGAATCTTATATTTGATCCTTAATATAAAGCATGAGCTGGTAAGAATGTAGTTGGGCTTGACTGCTTGAGTTGTACATGCTAGTTGCATTGTTTTCTTTTCCTCCCTTTTGATTAAAGGGCGAGTGCTAGCTGGTAAGAATATAGTTGCATTGTTTACTAGTGGCATTGAATAATATCTCATAGAAATCAAATCCACCCTTCCCAATATTAAATGAAGCCAAAATACTGATCTCGGAATAGTTGTGTAAAAATTTGTTGCATGTATAATATTAGTTCCTAATGTGGACCTGTTCATTTTCCATTCAGAGTAGTAATGTGATTTATTATTCTGTTAGGAAGCGTGTCGCCTTCTTCCTGAAATATCTGGCCCAACTTCCCATCCTAAAATTGCTGAAGTACTGTTAGAAAGGGGTAGTCCTGATACAGCTCTCATGGTTTTGAGATGGTCAGGGCGGGATGGTGGACTACAGATGACTTCACTTAGGGATGCTGTCACTGCAGTGCGGGTAAGGGTTGAGTGTGGGCTTCTGACCGAAGCATTTATGCATCAGAGAGTTCTCTGCACCAAAGCCAAAGAAAAGACTTTCAATAAAGGATCTTCTGGTGATACTAAGGAGAAACAAAAAGGCAAATATGAGTGGGTGGAAGTCCTTGTAACAGAGATTTGTTGCCTCTGTATTCGGAGAAATTTGGTGGACCGAATGCTAGAATTGCCATGGAATTGTGATGAAGAGAAATATATACACAAGTGTCTTTTGGATTATGCTATTGAAGACCCCACAAGGACAACTGGAAGCCTACTAGTTGTGTTTTATATCCAGGTAATCCACTTCAGGATCTTGTTCATCTAACAACATTGGTGTTATTAATTTTTTGATCTTGTTAGTCCATCGGTTTTGTTGCTTTGGGTGGTTTTTGCAGTTGTAATTTTGAAATCTTGTAAATGTCACTTTGCTTCCCAATCCCCATGTTTAATTATGGTCAATATCACACATGTCACTATTATGCACCTATTTGGGTTTGCATATTCTTGGTAACAGAACAATTTCTTAGTATCTACTATCACCAAGTCTTTGCCTGGCAATACCTATATCCCATCCCGGAGCTAGTATAGTTCCCTCTGGCTTGTCCTGCTAGATCCACTATTGTTAGAGAAAGGGTCTTTTGCCTCCCAAAATTGTCTGCATTTTCCTCACCAAATCCGTAGCTTGTATGGGATTAATATCCAACTTGCTTCCTGAATTTTCTTGACGTGATCCTCTTTAATATTTTATTTATGGCCAGTTCTGTGATATCTTTTGTGGATATGATTGATAAACCTTTTAAAGCCTGATCCATGGATCATAATGTGTGCTGTTAACCTCGGTATCGATGTGGACTTTATATACCTAACTTTGATATAAGGTTATAATTCTTGGCATAAACATGTTTAACTTTGTTTTGCTTTAGCATAACTTTCTGACAGTAATATTTTGACAAGCATGAGGCAGAATTATGGCTTATAAATTTATCTGCGTTTCAGCGTTACAGATATTCTGAAGCATATCAAGTTCATATTAAACTTGAAAAGGTGGAGCAAGACTTAATTTCAAAAGGTTCTATAAGTGAAGAATCATTACCAAGATTAGGAACAGCTATTCAATGGAGAGCCAATTTGGTTGTAAGTAATTTGAAATATATGTTTTTTGAAGCAAACATTTTCTGCCAGATTTCTTATTCTCAAACCTCGACAGGCATTTGTTAATTTTTCTTGTGCTCGTTCTGTAAATAATGATCATGTTTAGACAATACTTTCATTGTTACGTTGAGCTTATGAAATAGTTTTACATTTGAATATAACAGAATAGATGCCTGGAGTTGTTGCCAGAAGTTGAGCAGCAACAGCTGAGAAACAGAAACTTGGATGAGGGTGCTGCTACTTCTGACGGGGTAGCTGAAAGTCCTAATAAAATTGATGTTCATCAGATTCAAGATTCAACGTCAACCAGTTTATTGATTCCTTCATCTGACAATCCTCCCCCCATGCTGCATAAAGATCATACTACCGGATTGTTGGGTTCATCAACTTTAACAACTTCAGCTAAAATAGGCACACCTTTCCCCACTACTGGCCCTGATCTTGGTAATTTCATTAACCCATCATATTCTCATGAGGGGTTATTTACCAATAATGAGAGGGTTTCAAGTCGTAAAGGTAAAATTGGCAAAAGTCTTAGATATGATAGCACGCCAACTCCAAGGAATCATAGGATCCGTCTCACCAATGGTTCACCACCTCTTAAAGGATTTAGCAGATCACAAAGCAATTCCCAGGAAAATGTGCGAGACAAAATATTGCCTGGATTTGAACGGAACCTGCTTTTTGGCCATGATCAAACTACCAGTCCCATGTACTCCTGGAAGACTACAGCTAATCCTGTTACTAGATCGACACTCAGCTCTCCTAAAGAATTTGCAAATGACCTCCCAAATATGTATAGTAGAAATGTACAATCACATAAAGATGATAATGATCGGAATATAGTGTCCACTAATGATCCAATGGATGTTTCTCAGAGGTAAGAATCTATACGTTTATTTTTTTTACTCGATGCTTGTCTTTTGTTGATACTAACTGTTATGTACAATAATGCTTTTTAATATTCATTGAGAAGTGATTGATATTGCGTAGACTGAATCCTTCTGTGTACTTCATTTCTTTAGCCATAGGGAGAAGAAATTAAATAACGAAGTAAACACCAATGGTGGACTGAGATGGAGATCTGATGAAACTAGTGATGAGGAAGCAGAGCAGGGTCTATTGCTAATCCAGGAAAAAGCGATGGATATTGCTAATCATGCAACTCCATCCAGGACAACTAGACGAAGCAGAGTTGCCAAGAGATGAAACGCCACTTTTTTGGTAATACAGTTCTGGGAATTTCTTGAGAAGAAACGGGAAAGTGCATATGAAACAGTTATTTTTTTAGGATGAGAGCTTTGCTTTTATGGAACTTCGAGCTTTTATTTGCACATTTACACTGGTCTCGGTGTTGCAACTAATATTTAACGAAGGAAAATATTAATTGAAAGGTGTATTTTTTGTCCTCTTCCTTCATTTGGTTTATCCGAGTTATATTTTCTTCTCTTGGAGACAGATTTATTTAAAGATAATTAGGTTTTAAGCAAATTTCAAGCAGCTAGTAGTAGTAGGGAATGTATTGATGTATTGATATTCTCTATTGTGAAGACGTGGAAGGTTGAGTTCACAGGCTGGCGTTTCTAAGTTTGGTAAACAAAAATTCGCACTTCTTGGGGTCAAGAGTTTTGGCAGCTAGCTTTATATTGTAACGATGATGTTGATGATGAATAATAATTAACTTCAGACCCTCAAATGCTATTCTCTTACTAGATTGTATCTGCCTTGTATAAATATATTTCAAAAAAATATTAAATCTTTGATTTTTTTTGTAAGAAATTTGACAATAAGACAATGTGCTTGTTTTATGCTATCGTGTCTATTGACATTTTTTTTACACTTTACAGATAAAAGTGAAATACTTCCATTGACTATGAGAAAATTAATTGAGTAAATTTTGACAAATATATTTGTTGTAGGACATTAACCATTATTATTATATTTGTTGATAATTAAGATTTGTACTTTAAAGCATAACTAATTTGTATGACTTAAATCTAGCTTAACTTACTGACAGATGAGTGTTTGCTGTCACTTTATAGTTCATACCAACTAATAACCAACTACAATTAAATTTGAGCAAATTATCGATATTTCATAGCAATTTCTGAATAATGTAAACATAAAATATTATTTTAAATTTTTAATAAAATGTATTCTGATGTTATGTTTTTTATCAAAAAAAATATATTTTTTGAATAAATAAACAAATGAGTATATTAAATTTTAGAATATTAATAAAACTGTTTCGAAAATTTTAGAAAATTTATTTTAACATTAAAGTCGATCTCTATACTATTTTAATTTTGAATTATGACCTAATTTCAAATGAAAATTTATATCAAAATAAAAATAAGGAATTAAATCACACCACAATTTGATTTGAATTTATTACATATTACAACTAGAATATTTTTCGACTCAACTATAATACAAAATTTTATTCATAATCATATCAATATCGAATAAGTAATTAATCATTTCCAATGTCAATAAAATAAATAAAAAATAACTATTACAATACTAAATATTGGTAACAAATTACGGTTTCGATCGTTTACTGTTAGGAGTTAGTTTAAATTTTAAAGTGTGGAATTTTAATGTATTAAAAAATGGATGAATATTTTAAAGTATTTGAATTTGACAATTGAGACTTTCACATTCAACTTAGAAAAATGAATTAAGAGTTTTTAGAATTCATTGGAATTGTGGAGTATTTGTTTGGATGAATCCAAATTCTCTATTATATAAATAGAGAGACTAGTGAAAAAGTGAAGTATCTTCAAATTTGGGTGATCATGAGAAAAATTGTAGAATCTCTATTTTGAGTGATTATGTAGATAGTTGAGGTATCCCCAACCATGACCTAGTGAGAGGAGGGTGTGGGTGATTATTTGTTGTCGTGAGATGTGAGTGTTATCATTCCTTGTAATTTTTAGACGTGAGATGGTATTGTAGAGTGATACACACATGGAGTTGAGTTACAAATCGTTGTAAATTTATTTGAGATAGTGAATATAATTATGTTGAGATTTTCTCGTGGATGTAAGCAAAAGGTGTTGAACCACGTAAATTGTTGTGTGTTTTCTTGTTCCTTTATTTGTGGTATGTATTTCCATATAAGATCCTAAGTGTGTGAATTGAATTTTCCCAATAGTGGTATCAGATCTAATGGTTTTCAGGAACTCTAACCATTAGCGAGACTATATAATTGGCACATACGAGTATTGAATCACAATGAAGTTGACGGTGGATCCATTTGAGATGCTTGTATCGAAAGTCTTCCTAACAATGGAGTTTAAGCGACATGTTTTGTTGGTTGTTACTAACGGTGGTACAAGCACTTATGAAACATCACCATTATTCAATACTCATATGAATGTAGAGATAAAAAAAACTATGGTGGAGAACACTTAAGTTTGTTTGAAGTAAGCTTATAAGGAGCAGAAGCGGAAGATTGCTTATTCTTGAGTGGGATAAGCATTTGCTGCTCATTATAGTCAAGCAATGAGAAGGACAAATAATGTTGGCGAAAATGAAAGACAAAAAAAGATGGTGTAGAAGTTTGAAAATTTTAATTGAGAGAAAATTTGTTGAGAATCAGTTCAAATTTTAAAGTGTGGAATTTCAATGCCTGAAAAAATGGGATGAATATTTCAAGGTTTTTGAATTTGACCATTGAGACTTGGACATTCATCTTAGAAAAATGAATTAGGAGTTTCTAAAACTCATTGGAATTGTAGAGTATTAATCTCTTTTATGATGAAGTCAAATTCTCTATCTTATAAATAAGGAGACTAATGAAGAGGTAAAGAATCCTCAAATTTCGGTGATCATAAAAATAGTTGTAGAATCTTTATTTTAGGTGATTACATAGAGAGTTGAAATTTTCCCACCACGTCCTGTGAGAGGAGAGTGTTGATGAATATTTGTTGTAACTCTCACATGTGACATAATATTAAAGAGTGATACACATATCGAGTTGAATTACAAATTGTTATAATTTTATTTGAGATCGTGAATATAACTATGTTGAAATGTTCTCATGGATGTAAGCAAGATGTAACTAAACCACGTAAATCTTTATGTATTCTCTGTGACTTTCTTAATAATTTGCTCATGTGTATTCTTCAAAGATGCATGGATGTGTGTATGTGTTAATAGTTGGCACGTGTGATTTTTCTCCAATATTTACATTTGATTATTTTTCTGAATTGTTCCTTTAAGCTTCTTTCTTTTTTCCCCCTAAATTGGGTCTTATGTTATATTTAATTTGCACTTTTTTTGGATCTTATTTAATTTGCACTAATAACTTTTAAATAATATTATTCACACACACAGTCCTTTAAATTTAACAATTTTATCAAATTACTATAATAAAATGTTAAGTTCCTTCTCAAAAATATATTGCTTCCTCCATCTTAAAATAATCGTCGCAGTTGATCATTTCACATAATTAAAAAAATATGATAAATAATTGAAAGAAAATGCTAACAGCGTCCCAAATAGACACGCGTTAAACATCTAAATATATAAATACTATATTGAAAAGTGCATTAGAAATAGTACATTTAACTTTTGAAAGATCAAAATTTGTTATTTTCACTTCAAATTTTATAATTTTGTATTCTTAAGAAATATCTTTAGGGCACTTGTTAGCATGACTCGTAAATGAAAGATAACATAGATTTTACCAAACTACCCATATCAACTATTGATTTATTTTTATTATCATAAACACAAAGTGAATAATAATAATTTGAAAGTGATATATACAACATTAATTAGAGAGTACAATAGAAATAAAATAACCAAAGTTGTATTGAAAATCAAAAGTGACAATTATTTTGGGACAAATATCTTTTGTAAATGTGATAATTATTTTGGGACGGAGAAAGGAAGATCTAATATAAATAACGTAGTGAGTTAACTTTTCAAGCTACACTAAGGAAATTATTGATATTGATTATGTGGATAAACCGACAATATCAAATTTTTAGAGACTATACGTGTGTCTAAATAGTAGTAAAGAAAATCATGAAATCTATACCATTTATAAGATTTGATAATATTTTTTGAAAGATTACAATATTAGACATATTGTTGTAACATTTAATAATTTTTAATTATCAAATATTTTCAATAACATTAGTTGATGTTAAAAGTGAGACAATTATTAATGATACAATCAGAAAGTAAATTAAATGACCAATCCAGAAGGAAAAAAAAACTTAAAATACCAACCTAATAAAGTCAATTTTTAAGTACAACATTTATATTTTTGACACTTTTTTTATGTTGTCCCTATAATTGAGTTTTGTTCCGAATAAATCTTTTTTTTATATAAAAAAACTTACTATGTTTTATAATGACGTCACTTTAATAATATTTTTCTAATTTTACAATTTAATTATTACTATATATTATTTTTAAAATATTAATTATTATTTTATATTTACGAAAATAGAAAAATATTAATAGTTATGAAGAATAATTTTATATTTGTTATGTATAATAATTTAATTTTGAACAAATGTGTAGTGATTTATTAGTATGTGTAAAGGAGGAAAATGACATAGGGAGTGAAAACATAAACGAATTCCTTGAAAAGGAAAAGAAAAATGAAAAGGAGCCATTTCCAAAGGCACCGACCAATAGTTGAGTAGTCTACGATATAATAAATATTAAAACGTTGAAAACAGAAAGAAAGAAACAATGGGAAATATACGATAAATAAATTGGCATCGTCATCACACTTTACAAAAGGTTCAACACACTTTCTCTATTCTTCAAAAACTTCAAACTCAAATCAGAGTTGACATAGTTTCTTTCGCAACCAAAGGAGAAAAGAGAAATGGAAGGCGTTGATCATTTGGCTTTCGAGAGGAACAAAGCGCAATTCGATGTGGCAGATATGAAGATCGTTTGGGCTGGTTCTCGTCAAGAATTCGAGCTTTCCGATCGAATTTCTCGCCTCGTTGCTAGCGATCCGGTCAATTTCCTCTCTCATCCTTCTCCAATTTTTTCTGCACTTTATACTTATATATATATATATATATATATATATATGCCTGCAATTATCGTTTCTTCAAAATTGAACCGTTTTTTTATTTATGAAAAGATAAATAAATTTGGACTGTTTTTAACTATAAGATTGAACTTACTTTCTTCCGTTTATTTCGTATATATGTCAGCAATGCTACTTTTACTTTACTTTCGGTTATCACTTTTGAGCGCTGTTTTCGCTTTGGATATATCCACTTAATCTTATTTTGAAGTCACTAATGTGAGAAAAAGATTTTCATTTTCAACATTATTCTAGAATATTAATTTTAAAGACAAAAAATTTGATAGATTTTGCAATTCGAAGCGATAATTTGGTGATTCATTTCATCATACATTAAAAATTTTCCGACGTGAAATTGATGATGTTACTTGTAATCTATGAACAGTTTATTATATGGACTTATCTATCGACAAAAACACTTAACAAGGTGTCTTATATGGATTAACAATTTAATTAAGTGCTTATATCATTAACACTTATCATATAAGTGTTTATATATTAGTATAAGCTATTATTATATAATGAAAGATAAAATCAAATCAAACTCTTTTAATGGAGAGCTTATGAACATAAGCTCAAATTTTAAAATGGATTATAGACATGTCATAAGCTGTTATTATAAGTTCTCTCAAATAGTCTCGCAACTGTTAATACCAATAAATAAATTTAAATAAGGCAATTCAAACAGGTCTTAGTAGTTTGGTAGAACTTGTGAAAACAACTTATGGCATATCAATAAGGTGTTTTTGGTTATTTCGATAAGCTATGTATGATAGCTTATTTTATAGCTTATATATAAGAGCTTATCTTGATCCTATAAGAACTCAATCAAGGTGTTTATCCTTGTGATTTGTTAATGTTTCTCAAGCCACCATTCAACTTTAACATGTAGTGTAACTAGCTTATGTATATTGCACCTCACTTTTTAGTTTGGTGATAATGATGACTGTGACTTTTTTAATAATTTCAAACCTTGCTTGGTTGTTTGTCATTTCTAGGCATTCCGAAAGGATAACAGAACCATGCTTGACAGGAAGGAGTTATTTAAAAACACTTTGAGAAAAACAGCTCATGCATGGAAAAGGATCAACGAGCTTGGTCTTAATGGTGAGTCTTCTGGCATTAGTGTAGTTTGCATTTGGTTTATTATTATTTTCTTACAGCTTGTGCGTTGTATTCTTACAGAACAGGAAGCTACTAAGCTTAGATCCTTTGTGGATGAGCCTGCTTTTACTGATCTTCATTGGGTATAATTCAAATTTTTGTCATGTTTCCTATATAATAAATATATTGTAACAAGAGACAAACAAACAAATAAATAGGTGGATGAATGGGACTATATTTTTTGTGAGCAATACTAATTTAAGGACTCATATTGTTATGCAGGGAATGTTTGTGCCTGCTATCAAAGGTCAAGGCACTGATGAGCAGCAAGAAAAGTGGTTGCCTCTAGCTTATAAGATGCA
Source organism: Cicer yamashitae (assembly GCA_037974755.1). Taxonomy (NCBI): domain Eukaryota; kingdom Viridiplantae; phylum Streptophyta; class Magnoliopsida; order Fabales; family Fabaceae; genus Cicer; species Cicer yamashitae. Next base: position 2,704,170 of record JBBPBQ010020322.1, on the reverse strand, counting down.
AATAATTGGTTGCTATGCCCAAACTGAACTTGGTCATGGATCCAATGTTCAAGGGCTAGAAACAACTGCAACATTTGATCCCAAAACAGATGAGTTCATTATTCACAGCCCCACATTGACTTCCAGCAAAGTGAGTGAAATGCCCTTTCTAGTCTTTTACAATATTTTTTTGTTTCAGATTCTAGAATCTTACAATGTTATTAAGTGTATTAGCAAGTAAAATCAGGGAAAACAGTTGTGCATCTCTAATGAATTCGCCGAGCATAGTTTTCTGTATTTGGATATATCCTTATTGTTGATTTAAACAGTGGTGGCCTGGTGGGTTGGGTAAAATATCGACACATGCTGTTGTTTATGCGCGTCTTATTACTGAAGGTCAAGACCATGGAGTGCATGGTAATTACCGAAGTTAATCATCTAAATTTCTTGGGTTAGACACAGACATAAATTTATTAACTAATATGTTCAATTTGAAGGTTTCATTGTCCAGCTGCGGAGCTTGGACGATCACTTGCCTCTTCCAGGCATAACTGTTGGAGATATTGGAATGAAATTCGGAAATGCAGCATATAACAGCATGGATAATGGAGTTCTAAGATTTGACAACGTACGAATTCCGAGGAATCAAATGTTAATGAGGTAGTTCAATTGTCCCTTATTTTCCAATCATTTTCAATATCAGCCAGCTTTTCAGTTTTTTCAATAGATTATTGTGATGATCCCTTTGTTTATTTTTTTCAATCTACCAGGGTTTCACAGGTCACAAGAGAAGGAAAATTTGTACAATCCAATGTTCCAAGACAATTAGTTTACGGTACTATGGTATTTGTGAGACAGGCAATTGTAGCTGATGCATCAACTGCTTTGTCACGAGCAGTTTGCATTGCTACAAGATATAGCGCTGTTCGAAGACAGTTTGGATCTCATAATGGAGGTCTTGAAACACAGGTAAGCTTTGAAAAAACCTTCTATTGGTGCAAATAAATTTGGGGAAAGTGGCAAAAAAAAGGTTCGATCTAATATTACAAATTCCAAATAAAATATAAGACAATTCATTTTGTAGCAAGTAGGTTGATTGGATTCTTCCTCATCTTTGCATTATTTATTTGATATTGACCGGCCCCAATAAAATTCAATGGTTAGGGTTGTCTTTTTAAGTTTGATGTGCGTCTTACTCTCTTCTATCTGTATTGATCTAGGTGATTGATTACAAAACACAACAGGCTAGACTCTTTCCATTGCTAGCTTCTGCTTATGCTTTTAGATTTGTTGGTGAATGGCTGAAATGGCTTTACACGGATGTAACTCAAAGATTACAAGCCAATGATTTTTCAACATTGCCCGAGGCCCATGCATGCACTGCAGGGTTGAAATCCTTGACTACTTCCGCAACTGCTGTATGTTACTACTTGATAGTACTTTTGTTCAATTCTATGCTGGTTGGACTTAGCTGTTCAATTTTTTATTTTTTTTATCTTCTTTAGATAGCATTTAAAACATTGTTCTGCTACCATTCATATATGTGGGATTTTCTTTTTCTTTTTTGCTGTGCTGTCCTTTAGTGAGATTCGACAAATGTTAACGAAAGGTCTCCTCCCTTAATCTATCTCTATATGTTGAAGCTCATTTCCTCATTTCTTCAGTGCCACCTTATGTGGTTCATTTTGCTATTTGAAACATGTGCACTGCCTGCAGGTTTATAGATGTGATTATACATGCATATAATCCCATATTCTTCTTGTTATCAGTTTGAAATTAATAGTAAAAACCAACCCTACAGATCATAGCATGGTGTGAGTTGTTTATTTTGCAAGTTATAAATCGTATTTATTTTACTAGTCTGGATTTCCATCTTGAAAAGCTTACTTTTTTAATAGACAAATATTAGTTGTTAGTATGTTATGTTAGCAGTCAGAGTTTGAATCCTAGTCCTCCTTGACATATGTCTTAATTTGTTATCCCAAAAAGTTTACTTTTCCTGAAATGCAGGTCATTATAATTTGTTACCATTAATTTGTTATTCATGTCATCTATTTGTATGTGGGATAGCTGACTGGATTAGTAACCTTCTTTACCTTTAAATGATTAAAATGATTTTGCTTCTGTCATTGTGTTATTACCCTGTAATTGTACCGTGTCATATATGTGTTCATCACTTTGTAACTGTAAACTTTTTTTATGTCGACATAAAACTAATTAACTTTCATTTGTAGGATGGCATTGAAGAATGCCGTAAGCTATGCGGCGGTCATGGTTATCTTTGTAGCAGTGGTCTTCCTGAGTTATTTGCAGTTTATGTTCCTGCCTGCACATATGAAGGAGACAACACTGTGATGCTTTTACAGGTTTGTTAATTTTTAATATCTTATACATCACTCCATTTTCCATTATTTAATCTTCTTTTGACCAAGTCTTGCCTCATCTCTAATTAGGACATGTACTTGGTGGTGAAAGCTAGCCCATTTTATAGCGGTCTGATTTCGGATGTTTTATAGGAATTATATTGGGATGTTTTTAACAACTAGAAAATCTCATGTAGGTGGCAAGGTTTCTTATGAAGACTATTTCTCAGTTGGGTTCTGGAAATAAACCTGTTGGTACCACAGCTTATTTGGCTCGAGTGGAACAATTGATGCAATATCACTCTGATGTTAAAACAGGTATTGTAATCTTTTGATATCCTAGCCAAATATGGTTTTGTTTAATATCCCTAATCGTTCATGTGTCCTTTGATTACTGATTTTATATATACTTATTTTTTATTCCTTTCAGCTGAGGATTGGTTGAAGCCTAATGTAGTGATTGGAGCATTTGAAGCTAGGGCTGCCAGGATGTCTGTTGCTGTTGCTCAAAATCTTAGCAAGTTTGCTAATCCCGAAGAGGGTAAATGATTTATATTTTGTTTGAATCACAAGCTATATTAACCTGTCTGTGTAGTTGATGTGTCTTGACTGAAGTGTTATTGGAGACCAGTGTTCAAACTTTTAACTACTAACAACTAACATTTGCTTATTTTAAAAAAATTACTGTAATTTGTGAAAAATGACTGGATATTATTGTTATTTGCTAATTGTTTTGCTGGCTGTAGGATTTCAAGAACTCTCAGCTGATTTAGTTGAGGCAGCAGTTGCTCATTGTCAGTTAATCGTTGTTTCCAAGTAAGTTCCTACTGTATTTACATGTCAGTTGTTTGTAATTACTGTGTCAGTAATTCTCATCTGTGTGAGCTTCATTATTGCATCTCTTGATTTACCGTAATACTGAATTGTCTCCCCGAAAGAGCGAGTAGTTCAATTTCCTCAATTATTTTTCATGCAGAGCCTAAATTTGATTTGATGGTTTGGTGGTAAATTTGAAAGATACTTGAATATTATACACGTAAGTTGATCAAAACCTTGTGCTTTTCAGATTTATAGAGAAGTTGCAGCAAGATATACCTGGAAAGGGAGTGAAACAGCAGTTAGAAGTTCTTTGCAGCATTTATGCTTTATTTCTTCTTCATAAGCATCAGGGAGATTTTCTTTCCACTGGCTGTATCAATCAAAAACAAGGATCACTCGCGAATGACCTATTGAGGTCCTTGTATTCACAGGTTTGTCCTAAACAATTTATACTAATAAGCATTTTCTGCTTTATATAACTGTATTGTAATTAAGGTTCATGATTTTTGGTGTGGTTAATTAGGTTCGTCCTAATGCGATTGCGCTTGTTGATGCATTTAATTACACCGATCACTTGCTTGGTTCGGTTCTCGGGCGCTATGATGGAAATGTTTATCCTAAGTTGTATGAAGAAGCTTGGAAAGATCCTTTGAACGATTCAGTTGTTCCTGATGGCTTTAAAGAGTATGTTCAACCAATTCTTAGGCAACAAATACGTAATGCTAGACTCTAGAGTAGTATTTTATAATTGGGCTGGTAGTACTATTTTTATTGAAAATAGTCAATAAAGTTGCATGGATGGATAAATAAATGTAGATGAATACATACGAGAGGAATTTTGATAATAAGTTTATTTTCATGGTTAATAACATTCATGAGAATAAGTAACAATTCGGTGTATCTGGAATGGAATTAGAAAAAAAAACAATATTTATTTATTGATACTTGACTCCTTATGTTTCATTGATATTGTTTCTCGTGGCATTTACATTTCGAAGCCTAACATCACAGGCTTTTATGCTCACACCTACACTTATTTCCAACATGTTATTTTGAAGTTGTTATTATTATTATTATTATTTTATTATTATTATTATTATTATTTTGTTAAATGTAGAATATTCAAGTATCTCTCAAATTTAGCATTGCAATAATCAAAAAAACAATTCAGAAAAAGAGAATAATTTGATTTTATTTATGATTTAGCGGTAATTATTAGCCTTGCAATAATGAAAAAAAAAACTATCCAAATTCTCAAATAAAACAAAGAAAATATGCAAATATCTCTTACAGTAGATAAGTCAGTTTTTCATAAAAACAAAAGTAGATAAGTCAGTTTCCTTCTAATACGTGTATCGTTCCTTGTCACACTTCACTTCTGGTTATAAAAGAGACATTTATGATATTTTGTAGGATATAATTAGTTTCAAGTATGATATGATAGCATTAAATAATTATAACGAAGATTTATTACCACTATGGTTAGATATTGAATTTTAATAATTTATGCATATTAATCTTCTTTAATTATTAATATATTTATTACTTTGGTTTATTTATGCATATTAATCTTCTTTAATTTTTATTATATTTAAATAATAATTTATGAATATCATATAAAGTTAAATTTTTCAAAATGTATGTTAAATATCAAACTATAACTTAATTTTATTGACATTAATTCGTTAATCTATTTAAAAATATGTTTGATTATTTATTTAAATATATTAAAATGAAATAAACTTTTAAATAGACTATAATAAATGGACTTCCATCAATGGCAAGTTTAAGCTTAAAAATATAGTATGCCACAAATGAAATTTAGGTCTTACAAAGCTTAACTGAGTGTAACCTATTTCTACTCAGGTGGTTGGTATATATACTCCATCTAGAATAAAATATATATGAAAAATTAATAGAAATTCTTGTATGAAGTGAAGGTGTGCTTATGCAAATCTTGTTAAGTTCTTCTCAACGTTACATGAGGGTGTGTTTACCTTAATCTAGTTTTTTTTAATAAAAATAAATAATATAAATTTTTTTTTATAAATAAAATAAATAATCCTCCTCAAAGTAAAAGATGAATACAAATTTTTTTATGTTTACTCTAAAAAGAATACAGAATTTTCATTATTTATTTCTCTGTCAATTGATTTGTATACGTGACGTTTTCCTTTTGATTATGTATCGACCCAATACTAATTTCCTTATTTGTTATATACTGTAGCTCACAATCACATCATAGCTGAAGCTACTACTATTTGAACCTCCACCATACCCACCACACTTTTCATTCACTCCCTCTATCCACTATACTACTCTTATATCTCTCAATTTCCCTCTTGTCTCGTATCCGAAAGACATGGAACAAGTTGTTGTCCCCTTAGACAACGAAATTGCACTAACCACTTCAATCTCTTCCTCCAAAACCAAAGGTGAAGAAGTGTTGCATGATAATAATAGTAATAATAACAAGGTGAAAAACATGAAGAAATCATGTAATGATGGGAATATTCATCCATTGTATCGTGGTGTACGCATGCGTCAATGGGGAAAATGGGTTTCCGAAATTAGAGAGCCCAAAAAAAAGTCCAGAATGTGGCTCGGTACTTTTCCAACTCCAGAAATGGCAGCTCGAGCCCATGACGTTGCGGCCCAAGCCATCAAAGGTAGTTCGGCTTACCTCAATTTCCCCGAATTAGCCGATCACCTTCCGCGCCCAGCCACCACTTCTCCTAAGGACATTCAAGCCGCCGCCGCCAAGGCAGCTACAATGGGCTATCTTCATGAAACCCAAAATTACTACGAAGACCAGGCCCAAGCCCAAGCCCACGACACCCAAAAAACGTCAAATTCATGTTTACGTGAGGAGGATGAGGAGGATGACACATTCTTCGACCTCCCTGATCTCTTAGTCGACTTAAATAACAGTTCACGTGAATTTGATTACGCCTCTACCTCCATGCCGTGGGTCGTGACCGGAGCTGAACATCCTCACTCAGGTTTTGGTCTTAATGAGACTTTCCCTTGGGAACCTTAATAAATTATTATTATTTCTTACAATTAAGGTTTAAATTATTTAATACTACAACTTTACTATTTCCCAAAAAAAAATAATATCTTCTAAAAAAACTTCATTATATTTATTAATAAAAAACTTCAAATGTAACATAAATGGCGCTACATTCCAACAATAACTCTAATAAGAAATAGGAATTAGTGTAAGGAATGATCAAGATAGATTTGTCATTTACGTCATTTAGTTCGTCAATTAAATTAACTTTACGAGACAAATAATATTTTATTATTGAAGATTGTAAGATTATTTAGTTAGGCAACAACTTTGAGGTAAATATTATCATATTTAACTCACATAATTGCGATATTTCAGGTTCAAAGGAAAATATGACATCCAATTGTTGTCAAATAAGATTTAGGTTTTCTATTTGACTATAAATAAATAATAATATTTATGTCTCGACAATATCATATATCTCTTAGTGGTTTTTATTTGGCATTAGATTGTATTTTGAATTTTATTGATAATGATATGAGTTAATTTGGTTTGATAAAAAAACAGTTTAATTATTTTTGTTAATAAATAACAATTCTTAGATGTATTAAAAAATAACAATTCTTAGAAAATGAAGATGTAAAATCTATTGAAAACATTTAAATCATATGATAAATTACTTACAATTTTAATGAAACTAACCAAAAAAAATCAGTTTTATCAATTTTTTTTAAAAAAAGGTTCGATTAATCTGTTAGTGCCAAGGAAAAAATATTAATAGTAAAGATTAAATTATTTATCTCTTTCTCAATACTCATTTGATATCCATTAGTTAACCGAATGAATTGATGATCTTTATGTGCATGATAATATATTATTATGCGCTTTACTTTATTAGAAAAGATTACAATGACAGTTTAACGAGAAAAGTTGTGGGACATCCCAAATTTGGCTGCATACCGTTATATTACTTATGAAGATGAATGATGAGTCTGACTCTGATGGCTCAAATCAAATGGCTCTTTTATTTATTGACATTGGCATTACGTGCGACAAGCTAAGCGCCACATGATTTGTGTCCTCCCTTGGTCACCTCAGATTTGGCAACTTTAGGAGAAAAGTAAGTCCCACCCATATCATTCATTTTTGTCCTCTACCCAAATTGGTGCATAACGTCATGACTGAGTCACTGGTACGGACTCATTTTTTAATAGACGAATATTAACTACGGCTACTTTGTTAAGGGAGAGGGAACTTTTAACTATAAACTTTTTTTAATACTCATTTAACGTTCATCTATAGTTATATCTAAGAGAGTGTATATTATAATATGATATTATATAGTATATCCCGTAAGTGATATATTTGAATATCTTAGATTATTGTCTGTCCTATTTATTATTCATCAAAGAAATATAGTACTACAAAATAAGTAGTTATTCAGTAGGGTGAAAATGAGTTTCAAACGCTTTAAATATATTTCCTCCAACAATTGTTGACCTTTGGTTCTTTAAAAGTTCGGAACTTACATGCACACAAAGGATGATCAGTAAAAGCTTCTTATTCCTGGTACCTGGACAATTAAAAAAAATTAAAATAGAAGTTGACTGCTGGTCTGTTTTAGCACTAGTTCACAAGTGAAGTTCTCATTTCGGTTTGACATCTATCACTATTAAGTTTTTCGGTTAACAATTATTTTCATAATTGTAATAAATTAAATATCTAATCACAAAACTACTTCATGTTATAGAACGTGGAATTTTTAATCTATCTGTTTAATCCAAATTCCTGGCTTGCAATTCTAAACATAGATAAATTTTTGTCCTGAAAAAAGAACGTTACACTTAAACTCAATCTGGTAAACTTGTGATAGTGATGCAATTGAGTACGGTTTTTTCCAAAATTATTCAATCTAATGACAGTTGCATATGCTTAAAAGAATCAGCCCATAGTAAAGACTGTCCGTGTATGCCATTTTTAAAGCTTTTGCTTGACGCAGTATTCCTTGAGATTCTGCAAAGCTTGCCGAATTGTATCCTCATCTTGATTGGAATATTTCAGGCATAACAACCGTTGTGCAACATGATAAGCTCTCTGTATTGAGTGATTCTGCAAGCAGTTGACTTCCATCCTTTTCTTTTCCTAATGACAATAGAGTCCATATCACATGTTAGTGTTAGTGCTTAGTGCCAGTTTATGTTTTAACACTTGCTCTTTGTACTTACTCAACATGTCAAAGGATATAAAAATCATACAAGAAGCACACAATTTTGTGCAATTTAAATGTATTCGTAGATGGCACAATCACAGTGATCAAAGCTTAATGAAATAGAAAAAAAAGAAGTCAATTACTCAGTTAGGACAACAGTTAGTATGAAACTAGTAGAAGTAGACATGCTACTTAGGAATTACTTTGCCAGTGTGTTTCACTACACATTTTACATGCATTCATGTATGTGTTTTCATATAAAAGTTTAAGCACTTGATTATCTGCTCTTTGCACTGAAAATTCCAGTAAGTGTATTTATTATTTAAGAAATCAAGCTTGATTATCTTTTCTATTATGGAGAATTGAAGTGTGCCTCATTTAAATTAACATCCTCTTTTTGCAAGCATTAATATAATCACCTTTTCTGAAATCCTTGCTGTGATCATTCTGGCAGTCTCAATAACCGAACTTGGTAATCCTGCCACTTCTGCCAAGAGAAGGCCATAATGGGGGATATGTTTTGGTCCTTCCTTAAGTTGAAACTAAGTAAAGCAGAATATTAGTTTGCAGATAGTCATCCAGCGAGAGAAAAAAAATATAGAGACACCACCTTAAACTCCAAATGATTGTTTTTTAAGTCGACATGAAAGTGAAGAATTTTCACGTTGGGATACATTGTTGCTAATTCCGATATGTTCTCCATATGAGTGGCAAATATGGTATACCTGAAGGAAGGTTAAAAATATGACTCAGAAGACAGAAAGGTCAATCATATAAATATGTTCCCTTGGTGGGGAAATTTTTTGCAGTCTCCAGTTGTCTTACAATAAGCAATTCAATACCAAAGCAGTAAATTTTAGCTCCAAGATTTTAAGGGTTTTAGCATCTGCAATTTTTTTTAAAACTACAACGATGAAATATTTGTAGATCGAAAAGCTAACCAAGACCTTTGATTTATTAGTTATCTGAAATCAACATCATTGGAGTTTGCTAAAAATGCTTTATGACAACAAAAAATAAGCAAAAAAGTTACGCTTTAAGTGACAAAAGATGCTCGCAGCAACTCCATGCAATTGCAAGTCCATCAGATGAAGAAGTAGCCCTACCAAGTTCATCCATAACAATCAGACTCCTGCATAAAACAAAATATTTAAAGCTGTCATGCATACCAAGAGTGAAGAAAATCAAAAGGTAGTTGCTAGTTACCTGTGTGAAACATTCTGCATGATAAAAGCTGTCTCTTTCATCTCTGTCATGAACTACATATCCAGATAACTTCATATATAATTCTAAACATGTGACCAGGATCAAATAGCTTCAAAATGCAGGCATCTAGAAATTGTACCGTGCTTGAGTTTGATTCAAGATTATCAACTGCACCCATCCTTGTGAAAACACGATCAACTACCCTCAGAGTGGAGAAGCGGGCAGGAACATAACACCCAACTTGAGCAAGAATAACTATGAGACACACTTGTTGAAGGTAAGTACTCTTTCCGCTCCTGGGAAAAAGGAATATATAAATAAATCTCAAAAATATATCCTTCACCTAAACAGAGTAAATATGTCATAGTGTAGTTCACATATAATTCACATTTACACTGTAAGAACACATAATAATGTTAAACATTGATGTCGGGTGTTTAAGGTATTGTTTGAAGGAAAATGCACCAGACATGCTTAACTAACTCTAATTTCAACACCTATTGTTTATTGGAATTTTAAAAGTGACAACCTCATATCTGAAAAAATTGTTTTATATCCTCCATACTTTGTTTTCTCATCACTAATAAGTCAGACACGCTTCCATATTCTTACTAAAAGCATTTAGTCATGCCTCGTGGATAGTCATTGTCTAGGTCAGTTAAAGCTCTTATGGAGTTTTACTGTCTCCAATCCTCCTTTATATAACAGTCATCCTTGAATGTGAAACAGATATTTTCTTACATATTGGGGCCTGTCACAATCACCATGTTTGAGGCTTCAGACAGAAATAGGTTGTTGGCCTGAAATGCGAAAGATTAATTTACTCAATAAAAGAAGTGCAGAGATCCTTCAACATGAAAAAGTGTCAAAATGTTGGGGGAAGTTACAACGGTTACTGGGTATGCTCATTACGTACAACAAAATCATTGTGTATGCTCTCCAAGATTGGGTGTCTACCAGAATCAATTGCCATTGGCCCATTCTCTAGCAAATAAAATAAAATATCAACAAGAGTTTTGTCCATCGCAGTACGAAAATGTTACAGAAATTACAACTTTTCTTACCCGTAAATTCTGGTCTTGTATATTGATCCACGAGATTAGTTGAAATCATATGAGCAAATGAGTTCACAATCATATCTAACAAGCACAAGATCTCAGCTAGCAGTGTCAACGCAGAGACATTCTCACGAATCGCATCCATCAGTTCTGTAATTTTTTTCTATTATGATAAATACATTTATAACAGGGAAATACAATACCTGAAAATATGAGATATTGCAAATTCAAGGAAGTAATTATATAGGAACTGTATTAAGATATCAATTTGTAATAATTAAATTTATGGTTTTAATATATATACAGTTTTAATATTTATTAAACACAAAATTCATTTGAGGGACAATATTTGGAAGTTAAACTAGATCAATTTAGCCTTGTAAGCTTGCATTAGGTAGTGCCAATAAAAAATCACCATATCACATACTAAAAATATTTAATTAAGAGGGTGAAATACGAAAAAGGCAAGCAAAAGGGTTGGAGGGAAGAAAAGAAAAATAATGGATTGTTTTTTACTATCTTCTCTTCCAAATGTTCTTTTATTAGAAGCACTGTCAGTTCACAACCAATATTCCTTTAAAATATGTCAATTCTCTTTTCAAAAACTTATAGCAATTGAGTATAACCTTGTTGTTCGCATGTCGTAACTGAACTTTCCAACTCAAAATTATCTTTCAATAGTTTCCTTTCTTGGCACTTGCCAAAGTCGACGCGAGTTGTGTAATTCATGCACAAATGAACAGAAAAGCAAACATGCCCAAGCCCATGCAAGTTTGTTATGACATGTGGCACGTGGCAGTACTAGTACCTTCCAGACAGACTTCTGTTCTTGTATAGCATTCTGCAGCTGTCGATTTATTCCTAGCATTCAACTGCAAGTTTCATTAATTTAAAAGAATATTGGCGTTTTCAAGAGCCCAAACATGCTTCTAAGGAAAGAAACATGTAATAATGTGGTGACATATCAAACAAATGCAGAGGCATTTTATGTGTTATATTTTAAATCAGAAGCTTGGATTATGCTTGCCATTTTGAGTTAAAAAATATTATTGGGTCAACAATTTAAAAAACAAAGATAATTTCACCACCGAAAAGCCTAAATTTTAATTAGTAATCAAATGTGAGACTTTTAATATATAAACGTAATTCTCATATGGGCGATCAGTCCATCATACATTATAAAGAATCTCTGTTACTAGCAGGAGGTAGATGGAACAGAAGGTCAATTCCTTCTGTGGTATATATCCATCAAACGTCATTATTGGGAATAATGAAGTTAGCTTGACAAAGATCTTATTCAACTTCAATGCACTAAATTAAAGCCTTTACGTTAGTAGACTCTAACCAAATGTGTTGTCAAACAAGTATAGTTAATGTATTTAAATAGGTCATATTTATCTGTATTGTTGCAAGTCGAATAGAAAACATATGTCTATAAAATCCAAATGATCAACTTACTCACAGATGCTAGTTCCAAAGTTGAGCAATGAATGCTGTTCCCGTGTTTTACAACCTAGTACAAGCCAAACGAAACACTAGGTTCGAGGAAAAGATAACTTTAAAAGGATATTCTTAAAAATATAGCAACAAAAATCCAATCCCTAACCTGAATGAACTTGCTTGGAAGCTTTCCTTGAATATTCTTCTGTGGTATAACAAAGTGGAATCCCTGCCTGTTTTTGAATGTAAGCTTTAAATTTGGCAACTTGAAATTCTCTCGATAATTGTTTGCAAGATTGTGGATAGCTGTGCAAGAAACACCAAATGCTTTAGGAAAGCCTCGTATTACACTGTTAACAGGAAAGAAAACTTAAACAATCATATTTATAAACCTTCACTGATTTCACAAAATGATCTTCGTGAAATATCCAAAAGACCGTCAATTCCAGCCTTAACAGCAAAGCATTGCTGAGTGCATGCAACAAAAGGAACCCGCGCATGAAGCACATCTTCATTAATAATTTCCTCTATCCTGTAACAAAATTCCCAAAGACGTGATCTGATTGGTCCTATTATTATTAAACAGTTTAAAGTTTTTTTTATCAAAATTCCCAAATAGTTTACATTGCAGTGGGATGTGACAATCTATACTATGAAGCTTTCTATCAATTGGTACTTGGTAGAAAAATAATTTTTTTGATCCTATGGATAAGGTTTAACCTACTGTGCGCTGTGTGAATACAATGAACTAGGATGGAGCCATTCGTATTAATCAAGAACTACATCACATATATTAACTTTCCCATGCACTTGTGATATGGCAAACAGATATTTGTTGATTATTGATTAAGAAATATTTGGCTCTGAATATTCTAGTCAGTTTTTCCCTCATTATAGCTTCAAAACTTTACTAACTCAAGTAATAATGTTTTCATTATCTTATACATGTAACAGTGGCATGTACGCATTGGGGCAAGAAAACTTTAGCATACCTTTTCTTAATAAGATCATATTTTTCATTTTCACAAACAGACTTGTAGATATTTGAAAGAAGGGAGCTTTTTGCATCCTTAAGCGCCTGTTATGTTTATCAGAAGAAATGATCTGTAACAAATTTTCAATATCTGATAACTCAGGAATACCTGACTCTAATGACGGTGGGTGGGTGTCTGAGAAAGAGAGACAGAGAGGTACCTTAGACAGTAATGGAAGGGCATCTAAAGCAGTTTTAAGGAGGATTACACTTGATACTAGCACTTGACTCTTTTTAGCACGATCAGCTGACAAGGCCTCAATCTTAACTTTCTTCGACTTAAAGCAGAAGTGGCATAATACTCTATCTGAAACGATACAGTCTGTATGTATTACTACCAAAGATGTATAAACTTCTTACAGACTAATGTCAGTTCAATTACTGCTCTTAGTTACCAGTCTCTTTTGGAAATTTACGCAAAACCTGACACAGGGCAAAAAATAGCTGTTCATTGTTCGTCAGTTCATCCTATAATGAAATATTAGAGGACATGTCATGATAAATAAAGGAATAAAGTAAAACCTCTGTCAGGCAGTTATCGAGCTTAAAAAATTCAAATCAGACCACAATTATGAGTGGAGTTTCAGACCAGAGCACTAAAGTTTATAGAGTACACCAAGACTAAACTCGATAATAAGAGTAGACTTGTAAAAAAAGGTGGAAATAGTAAAATTGAAAGGTTGCAAAACAAAGAAAGATAAAGTCAAACTTGAGTAAATGTGATTGACACTGACTAGGCAATCAAGACGAGCATTGATTGTTTCAATGTCTTTTAGAGGCTGCAATAAATTGGCACGAAGGAGCCTAGTCCTGGAGGAAACAAATAAAATGTCAATCAACTAATGCTGCGTCTGGAAACTCGTGTGAATCATCACATACCCTCCAATAGTTTTAGTTGTCTTGAGCATATGAAACAGACTTCTCTTTTTGTTGCTTGTTCCCAGTAGGGCAGAATGAAATGGCTCAATAATTTCCAAATTTTGGACGCTGCATTTAAATTTGAACATCGAAATCCATTATCTAGACTAAACAGATGATACATGAAATGTAAAATGAACTTAATATCCAAATTTTATTACTAAGAATGTACCACAATAGTAAGGTTAGGGAATCAGGAGAGATTAAATCGGTAAAAGGTTAGAGAATGTGCCACCCGTAAAGAACGGCTTTCAGCTCAAAAAACCAAGAAAGCTTACCTGGTTGCATCAATATTCATGTGATCAAATGATCCATTAAAGGTGACCTGAAATAAAGTAATGCACCGCAAAAATGAGGAATTCAATCCTACGTACACTAAGTGCAGATTGAACTTCATATAAGAATAGACATGAGAGTTTTGTAATTAAAGACTTAAAAGTATACAGAGTCTGGGCATTGTCCAATTGACCACTGTCCTAACTCCTAAAGAACGTTAATAACCCGGTGAATGGCAAATATCTGGAGGGAATACTTCAAGTTTACTTGCACAAAACAAAATATTTGAAGCTTTGTACTGAAAAATTTGAAAGATATGGCAACGGGATGGGAAAGTATACTGCATATGGACATTGTTTGTAAACTACTAAGCAGTAAGCACCCTAAAGCTTATTTTGATTTGCATAATGAATCGTGAAAAAAGTAAATTTTTAACTCCCTTCTTCAACTTCAAATTGTTTGCACATTCGAAAAAGATATAGTGCATCTTGGGTTTTTCTTGTTAACAATGATAATCTTACATAAACATAGGAGAGGAAGAAGAGAAAGAGAGAAAAGAAGGAACCCTTGGTTAGGGTTTCATAAACAAATGAACAAAGCTTGTGTTTGTAGTGTTACAAAGGTATATATACTAGAGAATAGAAAAGTCTAAAATACTCTTACTACTAACATATAATAACAATACTATCTATTTCTAATATAGCATCACAGTATGTTTGTGTCATAAGTAATCTCCAATACCCAAGAAAGAGATTAATTCATTTACTATTTTAAATTTGAATTTGTATCCATGGAAATGTGTGGAGGTATGCATGATGCTCCTGCATACAATCCTATAATGCTACTTGCATGATTCTTACAGTCATAAGATAGCACAACTTCACAAAAGCTTTCCACACTTAAAGCTAAAATGGAGCCACATATATGTTGCGCAGAGTTGTAAATACAAAAGTTGTGAAAGGTTTCTTGTATATACAACCTTATTTTCATTAAGATACGGGGAATGCTGACAAGATAAGCAATATTGACTTAAAATACAGCTAGCTAATATAACTTAAAAAAAAATCAATGAAGGAACAACTATGCAGCACATACCGACAATGAGTGATTGGTAACAACAACCCCTTTTTCTGCTTCTGTCCTGGCAAGCACAGTCAAAAATTAATTTTAGGGAATAGAATTGTAAGAAAATGAGTATTAAAATCACCACGTTTTGATGCAATAGAACAGTATAAACAATTCAACTGCCCATCTTATATTTCATTCCCAGACGAAGTCAGTTGCTGATTATCTGCCACTTCCAAGCCAATGTATATTCTCATGTTTTGCAAACTGAAATACTTGTGGCAACACTATCTTAACAACTATTTTGCGAAAAAGAAAATCATGCACTGATTCAGACCATATTTTATATGTGGATTTTAATTTCAACAATATCATCTACATTATTTTACACTAAATTCCCAACATATCATTCAACAAAACTTGTTGCAAATGGCTCGAAATCATCAAGAACACTTGTCTGACGCAGAGATTATTCCTTCTTTATGTAAATATTTTATGCAGCATTGCTATCAAATAGGAAATGATACACATAAGTTATTCTTTCACTATGAGATATCTGAGATGTATCCAACAGCCTCAATTACTATAGTGGGGCAACATTATGGTTGATACCTAACTTTTTTGAGAATGCATTGTATTAAAATTAGAAATTTTATTATATAGGAAATTGTAGCTTTTGAAATTACTAGTGTATTCAATTTTGTGATTTCCAATAAAAACTTTCTGAATATTTATAATTCCTTAACCAGTACTTTTAGGGAATTGACTGGCAAGACCCTTATTAATAAGATACCTTAAGGTATTTTTGGATGGAAGAAAGGCCTCATAATGGAATTGAATGAAATAGAACATGCCATTCTACTGTTTGGTTACTTAATGAGGAAGGTCATGTCATTTGGAGGATATCCTAATATATAAAATACAAATACAAACACAAACACACATGGAAAAGACAACATTGCAGTTAAATGTTGAGATATCTATTTATTAGTTTCTGATGTAATTGGTATAATCAGAGAGATATAATCCACTATTAACTGCATCAGATACTGTAATGGAATAAATCAAAGTTAAACACTCAAGATACTCAAGATGTATTTGGGCTTTCTCCATCTCATTTTATCTGACCTATTTGGAATATTGACGTGTCAAAAATTATTTGTCATTCTAAAATATCAATAGAGTATTAACTACTTGTTTTCAATAATATCCTTATTTATTGGTAACTCAATCTATCTTGTACTATTAGTTAGTCCTTCTACCAATCTTCTACTACAATGAGGATATTTTAGTCAAAAAGGATTATTTATTCTTCGAAAAAATTGTAATTAATGATTTTCTTAAGAGCATTAACTTAAAGGACAAATAAATTGAGACGGAGGTAGTACCACTTTAAAGCAGCGGCAGCGGCAGCCAAGCACAGATAATACTGCTTGTAGTAAGTGTCCAAACCAAGCGCTGAAGGATCCTTAGCAGCTAGGTTTTTTATTAAGATAGCACCCTAAAGCACCAAACTTCAGTGCACTTTTGAGGGAAAAAATTGTGATAGCATCATAGATCTTGAAATCAACTGAAAGACAAAGAGCATGTGATAAAACCTTTGTGTCATCAAAACAACCGCGGGCCAACACTGCCTGCGTATAAAAGGACTCCACATGAAAATGTACTTCATTAACAGACATCGTGCACAAGAGTTTTGCACTCAAAAACACAACCATGAGAAGGGATGTAAAGACAAAGAGACATGGTGACCTTACCTTCTTGACCGATCCATAAAATCTATCAACCAATTCTGCAACTGTACTTGTAGAATTGGAGGCTGACTTGTTTGGAGGAACAATTATCACAATAGGATCATAGAAATGTAGCAATGTCTTCGTGTTTTGATATGAACTGCTGGTTTCAATATATTGTGAAAGATGCAGTGAAGCAGACCTCAAATCAAAAGCAGCTAATCCAACCTGTCAGATGATTGATTGATTTGATCTAGTTAGGCACTATAAATTTCATTTATCTAACTTGAACCAGTTCCTTAATACGTTAGAAGTCATAAAAATTGTTTTCAAACTCTACAAATTTTACTGACCCGTTCTTTTTCAAGTTACAAATATAAATAACATGGGAATTTCAACTGATGTCCAAATTCTTTTAATATTCCTTTGAACATGTACGAGATCTCTCAGCACTCCACTGAAATCCTTACCAGCAAAAAAGTCCCTTTGTAATGTTCTTAAATTAGTGAAAGACATGTTTTCACTGTTTAGGTTGGGTTTATCATCTGACATGTTAGTAGTTAGGATCATAATAGTAATAAAGGATGCATTAGATTTCAGTTCAAATTTCTTGATGGCTATTAGAAGAGTATAAGGGATACAAGGCAAGAACTAACTGTACAGAATTATTAGTTGATTGATAGATTACTACAAAATAGATACCTGGTTATAACAACCAGACATATCTATCAAAAGAATAAATTACTGGAGGACCGATATTTGGGGAAAACATTAAATTTGTACTATTAGTAGCAAATTTCATTGAGTTCGCTTCACAATAGAATAATTAAAACAAAAACAGAATATATAGTGATTAAAAAATTTGAACACCAAAAGGTGTGTGTGATCTGGCTGAACCTAGTAAAAATTATGGAGGGGAAGTTAAATGATAACAGAATCTATAAACAGTAACATAAAATGCATTTTTTCGCATTCTGAACCAATATTCCAAATACACCACCAGTCCACGAAATAATTAAATTGTAGGATGAGACTACTTTCCAGCTCCAATAACGCTAATTTATGTTAAAAAGCTATGCTGAAGTTTGTGATATTGCAATTTTGAAATCAAATCTTGGTTTCCCCATTTCTAACTCTTATTGAAATTCCGAGGACATATCGATCAATAAGAACAATTAAAACCACAGTTTAATTCTGGAAGTTGTGTGAATTTCGTTTTGATCAATCAACTACACGAATCATATAGATTTGAAAAGCAAACAATTAACTACTGTGAAAAAGGACTTGATAATTTGCTTGATCGAATTGAAAACTTGAAGCAAAAGTAGTATGATAAATAACTGAAGAGAGAAAAAAGATAACGTGAAGATAAAGATTCCTTTATTGCATGGAAGAATGTTTGTGAAAGAATCAAAGATCGAAACCTCTTTCGCTCTATTTTCGATGATGCTGACTATGAAGCTCGAACCCTCTCCACCGTCGTTTTCCATTGTTGCGTCGTGTGGTTATTTTTAGCAGATTTTGATTTTCGCGCCACTTTGAGTGATACTTATAATAAGAGCTTCTGTAATTTATGACGCGCGAGAGGTTGCACTTTTGAGCAAGTATATTCAGTTATAGTCAAGTGATTGAGCATGGTTAAGACTTAAGAATATATACTCCTACTCCAAAGCAAACCATTTGGTTATTTCGTGAACCAACTATTCCAAAAGCAAATTATTTGGTGAATGAAGACCGGATTTAAATTTGTAAAATAATAATGGACCATGCTGATAAGTATTTTAAGGCATTCAATACTTAATTTTCAAAAATAAATTTCTTTTCTTTTTTTACTTAACAAGTACTGTTAGAGTACTTGTCAGTATTTTCCAATAATAATTTATAAAAAGAGAAAAAGAACCACAATCAGGTTAATATAAACTATTGATTTTATCATCTCATAATTGTAATTTTTATCAATTAATAACTATATAATTAATTATCAATATTATATATGATTGTACAACTCTTTACACTGACCATACATGGTGAAGAAACCCTTTTTAGAAAATTTTACGACATTTTTTAATGAAAAATATGAAAGTTATATATATTTTGAAAATGTTATTGGGTATTTCTTTTTGACTAAATTATACTTTTAGTCCTTTAAATTATTTTTAAGTTTCACTTTGATATCTTAAGTTTTGTTTGTTTCATTTAAGTCCTTTAAGTTACATAACATTAGGCAATTTAGTCACTTAAGTAGTTTGTGTTTCATTTTAGTCTCATAAGTTAAAAACATTAAAGATTTTAGTCCCTAAAACTATAAAAATTAGACACTCTGATTCTTTAAGTTATAGTGTTAGGCACTCTTAGAAATTAATTTAAGAGACCAAAATATTTAATTTTTGTAACTTAAAAAACTAAAATTGAACAAAAGTAGCTCGAGGGATCAAAATATCTAATGTTTGTAATTTAAGTGATTAAAATTAAACAAATAAAATTTAAAAGACCAAAGTGAAACATAAAATTAACTTAAGTGACCAAAAGTGTAATTTAGTCTTTCTCTTTTTAGAGTATTCGCAACATTTCATTGATTTTATTTCATAGTTACTATCTCCAAAATAAAATATAAGTAAAAATGATATCAAAAAAGTTATCTAATTAAAAACTAAGACTAAATACATCAAATTTGTAAATACTCTTTTTATTTATATTTCATTCTATAATAATATTTTTCCACATTAAAAGATATTTTGGTTGAAGAACTAAACTAGTTATCTTTTTCAACTATCGTTTTTAATAATTATGATTAATAGACAGTGTAAATATATTTACACTAACTATATATCATTCGCACACTTTAGAACAGCGGTTGATAGAGATACATCATTCGCACACTTTATAACAGAACAAAACAGCTCAGTGGTTGATAGATCCTTTGGGAAATAACTTCACACTGTTATTTTTATATTAACACCTTTACTTTGCCATGGATGTTTACTTTTACAAATTTTAGTGGATTAGATTCGACACTGATTAAATTCATTTACTAAAAAGTAGAAACTGTTAGGGTTATTCTTGAAGGTCTGTTACAGGAAGAGATTATAACACAAATATTGGACAATGTGAGGTATTCCACAATTAAAAGCTGTAACAGTAGTAGTACTCCACCGTAGTTGGTAATGGACTTGTTACACAATGCGGGTTCCATTTCAATATATATGTTAGCTTAACAGTTGACCCCTAAGCATACATTTTGTACACTCGTTACGCTTCTAGTTTGGAACTTGATTGGCATAAACAATTCACTCAGCAGATCGATCAATCTCAACAACAAAGAAAATTAGAGCATGTAGTCAAATTCGAGTAACGGCAGCAATAAGATGGATAAAGTATTAAATCATCCTAATTCATAAAACCATCAAAATCCCTTGGCAGATAGTTAAGAGGGGAAAAAATCTCAAAACTCATACAAAAAACTTCAAATTGAAACACGCAACTCTATGCATATTGCAACTCAGTTAGCTTTCACATGCTGCAGAACAACATTATAGGCTTCGTGTTCCTCCCCAAAATCCTGCAGAGGTGCACATACTTAGTTAAATATACATATAGCATGAAACAAGACTCTAAAAACATTTGCATTTCAAATGTAATACATACCTTGACAACCACACAAGAGCAACCAGTTACCTTCCTAGCTTTTCCTTCTGAATCAATCTTGCATAACTGCATCAAAACAACTTCCAAAAATCAATACAATAAAATGATGCAACAAGACTGTGCAAGCATGAATAAAGAACAATAAGCAAATCAAAATTCAAATCTAAAATTGGGAATTGGGAGCAAATGGACGCACAAGAAATTGGACAAAACTAGGTTAAGAGGGTCAAGGGCACTTACACCAGCCCATTCTCCAAGGGTCTTTGCACTTGGAACTGTCAACAGGCTAACATTGTGTTCAGCACAGAGAGCTTTCACCAGTTTGACATAATCAGGTTGGTCGCAATCTTCAGCTAGAACACAGAGCTGTGCAGCATGCTTCTCAATCACTTTTGCACCTTCATGAAGACCTCGTGCAAGACCTCCATAAGCATGTGACTTCCTAAGCACAAGCTGTACGGCAGTCATGATGTCCATTGGTTCACCTGGAATTACAGCAGCAGCAGCAGCAACAGGCTCAACTGCAACAACCTCTTCTTCACTGCAAAACAAATAATTTTCTATAGTCAGCAACTTATCAAAGATTCTTGAACTTGTCAAGGAAAATCTATTCATGAAACACACAAGGACCAAAGCTTAGAACTCAAAGAATGTATGAACACTTTTTAACAGCAGCTTAAACCTTAAGAAGAACCATTTTCATGCTAAAAATGTACTAATACATATGATTAGTTCAGTTGTTTTCTTAATTACATATAGTTATTACTAATGCGAGGCTATCAGATCCAATTATCAAAACAATCAAGTTAAATTGATTAGCCCTATTTTCAAAAGCAGTCCTTAAGAGATAAAGTTTATTTTGCTTTCACTTTTGGATGAGGAAAATTGATTCTAAAGGTCTATAATTGATTTTGACATGTTTAAGTAGAATTGATTTTGCCGCCACAACAATTCTAACACCACTAGAATTTAAAGTTTTTGCCTCTATAATTGATTTCTAACCTCAAATTTATCATTCAATTCATTTTTACCTAAAACATAAATTACTTTACATTCAACACAATTAAGTCTGTCGGAATAAAATTTACAAAACGAATTCGTTCAAAATCAATTTTAAGCACGATGATGAGTGCAAGAGAAGAAAAAAAATGACATAGATGCGTTATTTAACATTATCCTGAACTGTAATAGAATACCGTACTACCTTAGATACTCAATACACTTTATTAATGAATGAATCTTACTAACATTGAATCATTAAACAATTTATGTTGTAAGTAGTGAGTTGAGGAACGAAGAAAGGAAAAATTAGCATACCCTGACATTTTTCGTCGTTGATTTGATGCACGGGATCTGAAAAATAGAAAGAGAAACGAAAGAGTGAGAGAGGATGAAAGAGAGGTAGGTTATAAAGATATTGAGAAGAGAGGTCCGGAATATACCAGGCAGCTTAATGCGATTTGCAAGAAGACGGACGGAGAGGCAGCGCTGCACAAGGTTTCGAATGGAAAATTAAACCCTACTTTTCCAATTAATACCGAGTAGTGTAGTATACTGCAGTCTATAATGTTTTCAAAAATAAATAATAATGCTTAAATGGTTTTATATTTTTCACTCGTTTTTTTTAGAGATTTTTATATCATTTTAAATATTTTTACTCGTTCTTTATAAAAAAATAAAAATACTCATTTATTTTAGTTGCTCAAAGACCAATTATATTGGTATGGAAATAGTTTAGGGTTGGGTCGTATTTTAAAACACTATATATGTGTGCATTGTGTAGTTAAATATAGCTATAGTGAAAATTTATGTTTTTTAAAAGAACAAATATGTTATATATATATATATATATATATATATATATATATATATATATATAATATAATATATAATTTTGTTTGGGGGGTGTGGGTTAAGGGAGCTAACAATGTCACCCGTGTAAAATAGAGACTTATACTGTTACACTATTTTTGAACTTATTTGTCATAAGTTTATTTATAATAGAGTGATGTTCATCAAGTTCATAATTTTTGATGTTTTTTTAGGATTTTGACTTCTATCTCCTTTTCTTTTGTCGTTTTTAACAATAATAATAATAATTTTAAATTGTTTGCAAATGATCTTTGGAGTGTTAACACAACTAAAATGTCCTTATAATATAACTTGCTTTAAAAAACAACGTTTATTAAACAAAAATATTAAAAGATGTTTAAAATCTATATATTATTATAATACAATATAACTTGATTGCATATATATATATATATATATATAAATTAAAAGTTTTTTTTACTAGAAAAAAATTAAAAGTTGAATGCATATAAATTGATTTATTTTACACACATAGTTAATGTAAATGTTGCTATCTTTAGTTGTACTTTTGGTGATCCTAATGCAACGACTTTGAGTTGCTTTTCTCTTCGTATTGGCATGGCTAATGCTTTTTATGCATAAATTTTAGGTGCTATTATTATTGCAACTGAAATCACTTATAAAAAATGTTGGTTTCATATTTGGTTAAGGTATGATTATTTTTCTAATGTGAAACTCGTTATTCAAAAATTCCATAATACATGGTTGAATTGTGTTTTCTTTATATGTTGAATGGACTTTCATTGTTCTCACATTTACTAGGAGGATAATGCATGTGCTAATTAGCTTGTCAATTATAAAGCTCTTAATGTTGGATTTATATGATAGAATACTATTTATGAATTTATTGCTTTTTATTTCTTTAAAAATAGATTAAGTTTTTGTAATTACATATTTTGTTAGATTTTATATTTTTGTATTGTTTAGTTGGATTGGAAGGTCATTTGCACTACATTCTTTTTTCTTTTTCCAATGTTTTATTACAGATGATTTTGTTTAAGAAGATTTTTAATGGAGCGATAGGTTTTTATTTGCATAATTACTTTTTTGGGTTCTGATCTAATTCATCAAATCTTTTGTAATTCTTTTCCACTTTTTAATTTAATCTATTATTGGAAATAATACACCGTAGAATTATGGTTTTTATTTTAAGATAAAAAAAAAGTCATGTTTTTTTTACGATAAGATAGTAGTATTATAGTGTCAATGTAAAATTTATTATTCATAGATTCTTTTATCATGTGATAAATTAAGATGCGTACTTTAGCGTGTGATATTTTTACACATTAGACAAAACTTTTTAAACCAGAAAACTAATCTAAAGATTAAAAAACATACTAATTTATCTCCAAAACAGAAAAAATATAATACTCCAGTAATTTACAAGTACTCGAGATTTGCAATTGAAGAAGAGAGCGCCGAAGCGTAACAGGTACAGGGTACATTTCAGACCATCGCAACGCAAGCAAGTAAGCGTTGTCGTCTTACTCTGCAAATTGTGAAAATGAAACCAAGGGTTTCGCCCAGGTTTCTTATATTCCGTTACCAAACTCGTTTCCTAACCCACACTAAGCCCTTCACTTCCTTCGCCAAAAAGTTTCTAGCCCCTCAAGCTCGTCCTTCTATCAATGGCGGTAACGGAAACTCTCAAGGTCAGTTATTTTAACTTCACTGCTTCTCCACTCAACACTCCCTTAATCTCATTCAATGCTGAACAGTTAATTATCAACCAATTTTCAACCCTACAAATTCAATAGATTTTCAAAATACTACTACTAAACCTGATTGGAATATATAATTTGTGATTGTTATATTTCATGTGCATGTTTCGATTAACAGTGAGTTTGAGTTTGACAAAATTAGGGTGATGATGTTATCTTGTTGAAGTTACAAAGTTTTTAATCACGGTTACATACTATGATTCTGCCTAACTCACCTTAGTTCAAACATGCAATATATATGTATGTATTATCGATTTTGAGAAGCTTTGAGCTTATTGATGTGAGTGTGTGCAGGGGATTCTTCTTTTCTTTTACCTGGTGCAACAGTTGCTACCATACTTATGTTTGGTGCTCTCCATGCCAGACGAATGTATGATGATAAGAAGGTGCAGCTTCTACAAAATATCTATTTTTATGCTTAAATTAAACAAGCCTCACATGCTACTTGAGGTTTATTTTATTTTCTGGTTTATCAATTTGTAGTCTTCTATGATGGTGATTAATCATTGCCATCAGGTCATTCCTTTTTCTTATACATCGATTGTTCCAGGACACTATAAATTAGAGCATATATTAAGAAAAACAAAAATGCTATGTGCGAGGCCTTCTTTTTGTGCTACACATTGAACTGTGTTTTCAATCATGATTCTGGAATTTTTTAGGGTGTTTAGCTTCACTTATTGGATTTCTTACTCATGTTATCTCTTGCTCGATTGCAGCTTTATATTTTAATATTTGATAATCTCTATAAGAAAACTTGTTTATCCTTTGTGGCAGACTGAAGATATGCGGGAAAAAGGAATTGAGTTGGAGTTTCAACCTGATGTGAAGGTATGGTTTTTACTCGCCCCAAAATTATTTCTCCTCCCTAAAGTGTTTATCTGTAAACTTATTCAGACCTTTGTGTTATGGCCTTGTCAAAACTAGGCTTCATTTTTTAGATTACTGCCGCTACGATTGATTTCTAGATGCTGGGGACATTTGACTAGCATGGTAAGAAGTCACAACTCAATCTTTGAATACCCTTCTTTAACACATATCCATTAAGCTGTTTTATTTTTTGTTTGCAATTGTGTTCCCCGTGTATTGCTCAGAGAAACAATATTGGAAATAATGTAGCTATAAGAAACCTAATGAAGAAATACAAATAGACTTTTAATGTATGAAAAAAAGAAGTACTATTAGAAGGAAAGGAAAGAAAGTACATGATAAAGGAGGAAAAGCAGGGCAGGGCTCCTATAAACAGAAAAACGAAAGTACAAAGAGATAAAAAAAATATATCAAAATTTTTAAGACTTATTAAAGTATATTTATATTATGTATATTCTTTTTCTATCTCCTTTTATCAATACAAGTCTGACTCTATTAAACTTGAAAATAATTTACAGTTTCCATTGTCAATAGTCTTGTATTTTCTACACATTATATTATTTATTTATATATGATTTTACATAAATTTTCAGGAAATACCAGTGTGGTTAAGGCCACATGTATACAGAGCTTGGGCTCGGGCATTCCATTCAAGTATTGTAGTTATGCCTTTCTTTTTAATGTTAACATTTCTTCATTTCACAGTAATAAGCTTGTATAGTCATCATGCAATTAAACTGGAAAAAATTGTTAGCGGTAAACTATGCTTTCAAATATGTGTCAATGCGATCCTAATTCCTAATCACATCTCAGATTTAGAGGAAGCTGCTTTACCTCTGGACAAGTATACATCTCTAAGGGAATTTTTTGCTCGTGCTTTGAAAGAAGGTTCCAGGCCTATCGATGCTGATCCACAATGTCTGGTAACTGGTAACATCTATTTGGCAAGCTCAAACATCTTTATTTGTACTATTTGTAGTTGATAGTTGATACATAACTTGCTTGACCATTTTTTTTCCTGCAGGTCAGTCCTGTGGACGGTACAATCTTAAGATTTGGAGAGTTGAAAGGAGCAGGGGCAATGATCGAACAAGTTAAAGGGTTTTCATATCCTGTTTTTTCCCTTCTTGGTGCAAGCTCTTTCCTTCCAACAGCTGATAGCAATGTGCAAGAGGAGCACAGCGAATCAATAACAATTACTGAAAAGAGCAAGAAATCATGGTGGAGAGTTTCATTAGCTTCTCCAAAAGTTTGGGACCCAACATCATCGTGGTAATTTGTTGATGTAGTTATAATTTTCTTCTGCTGCCAATGTCTTAATTCATTTGGTTTGTGAGCATTTGTATTTCAATAGAATGGTTATTAAAGAAAATCGTAAATGCTAATCATGCATCTACTGTTATATTTTTCATGACACATTTGATAGAAATTTTTGTATGTTTTAAAATTCATGTAGGTTTTAAACTTATGAACTATGATTTTGCAAGCTTGCTTCCTAGCTGTGATAGAAACCAGGATTGATTTGAGTAAACAGGATAAGGGGCCTGAAGGTTACATAAAAGCTTTATAATGAGAAATTTTTCTTTTTCTTTTACAATTTTAAAGTTCTTTCCCGTCATCTTTCAAGAAGCCCCACTTCTCTTTCTGTATTGTTCTTCTCATTATTATTTTACAATTATAAAGCAAACTTAAGAGTAGTTCAAAGTTCAAACTACACAAGAAAATTTGTTTTCAGCACTTTTATTGCTGGACATGGTTCAGAGGTGTGCATTTCATTTTGGTATTTTTTATATCTATTACCATAAATGTTACATTTTTACCCCAAATGCATATTATTATTTTGCATTGAGATGTCTTATAAAACCCATATTTCTGCTGAATATTTATTGCCACAGAAACTAAATGTAATGTGTGACAATCATTTTCCATTGCAGCCCAAAGAAAGGCCTTTTTTACTGTGTGATTTACTTAAAGCCTGGAGATTACCATCGGATACATTCCCCTACTGACTGGAATATTCTTGTACGCAGACATTTTTCTGGTAAATCATCTCATGCAAATCTTTAACAGTCTAGCAAATTAAGATTTACACCTCGTGTTAATCTGTTTCATAAGTTTAAGTTCTTAGGTGAAGATACAATGACACATGAATGGTTTTGTATTATACGTCTAGTATGTTCTTTCATGCAAGACCCTCTTGGGCTGATGTGTGAATAATGCACAAGCCCATCTACTTTATACTGAAATTGAACTTTGTATTTATTTGAATAATGAGGATTCAGGACAGTTAAGATTGAACTCTAAATCATTTGGTTATAAAGGCTCTAATGCCATTTCATAACTGACTATTCCAAAAGCTTAAGCTGTTTCATAAAGACACACAAGGTTTTTTTTATTATATCTCTTAAGTCTTAACACCATGCTTAGCGGATGCCTAAAGTGGCTATAGTTAACATTGACTTTCAAAAGGGTATGCAATGTCATGTCATGTGTTTTGCAAAGAAATAGGTTCATTGTGGTACTTAAGCCATGAACTTTTCCATCGAATTGACTAGTTTTTCAGAGTAGGCTTTCACGGGTTTGAGTTATATCATAAACTCTTTCTAGAAGGAATGTTGGCAAAAATTTCCTTCCCATATTAATTCATCATATACGATTTGAAGAGAAATCAGTTCTTTACATAGTTGTGAACTCTTCTGTGTAATGAGATTGCCAAGTAATTTCTACTAGCAATCATTAGGAACATACCTCCCAAAGAAACAACAAAAACTTCATCACAACTTGCTTATGTGGCTTCTTCATTGCTAACTGTTTTTCCTTCTTTCTTCCTTTTTCTCCCCACGACACCTTTGATGTTTAATTACTGATGGGTACAATTGGAGGATTTGGGTTGAAGGTGGATAAGTGCTTTATTCATTTCTGCAAATGAGAACTACCTTTTCACTCTGTATATTATGAAAATAATTATTGGAACCAGAAGGTGAAAATGATGTAATAGAACTGTAGATTTTCAAGTTTTGCATATATTGATTTTCATGCAGCATACTAGTTGATTTTTATATAGTTTATTATATTCTTATTATCTGTTTGATTTATTGTTTTTGTTGCAGGCAATCTTTATCCTGTGAACGAACGTGCTACAAGAACAATCAGAAACCTCTATATAGAGAACGAGAGGGTAATTTATATCTTGTTTCCATGGTCAATGAGAGAGTATCGTGTCTATCTTCTATTTGCATTCCTGTCAAGGCCTCATGTTTCTATTTATCTATTTTTGCGGTTTGAATAAAAGTTGAACTTGGGACTTCTACCTTAATTCCTTCCCCTTTCTTTGCTTGAGTTATGCCGCACGGGCACATTGATCTACAACTTTACCAAGAATATTTTTTCCCCTTGAAGAAAATAATCTGTTAGCTCAAAAATAAACATAAATCAATTCCCTTGTGTTAGTAGTATAAGCAACTCCATCGCCTAGTTTCCCTATTTTTTTCATTTGAAATAATTTATTACAAGTTTTAGTTCTAGGTAGGAACATAATTCTGTATAGATGTACTCAGTACTACATATAAACTCCTTGAAGTTTTCCTTTGTTGTTATGCACTTGTCTTGCTTTTATTTTGGGAGAATTACCATCGAATACCAGGGGATGAACTTATTCATTAAGAATAACCTATTAACCTAGAGGTGAATCCTGTCATAAAATGGTCAATCATTCACCACTTTATAATAGGATAAACAGTTCAATAGTTAGTAAGTCCTTTATAAATAAGTTCATCACACAGAACCTTTACCTTTATTTTGTCCTGAATGTTATTTACTTTTACAATTTTTGATCGGTTTGATTCAGCTCTAATTAAATTCTTTCGCCAAAAAATGTTCAGGTTATTCTTGAAGGTGTATGGCAAGAAGGGTTTATGGCGCTTGCTGCCGTTGGCGCCACAAATATTGGGTCAATTGAGGTTTGTCAACAGTTCCTCTATGATGTAATAGTAGTACTCTAACGTACTTGGTATAAACAAAAGCAACTTCCACTATACCTATTTTTTTTAATAAGCTAAAATTTTTTAAGAAAAAAGCAAAAACAATTGCTAAATGACTAAAATAGTTATTAGTATTGCGAATCCTACTGAAAAGTAAATGCCAGCGGACCCAATATTTAAAGATAACCCATTGGCTGGGATGACTTGTATGTACCTACATTTACTAATATCCTGTCATTACTGGCTTTTTCATTAATGACTTCAGTTTAAACTCTATCGTTTTCATGGCAGCTTTTCATCGAACCCGAACTTCAGACAAACAAGCCAAGGAAGAAGTCACTACATTCAGAACCTCCTGAAGAACGTGTCTATGATTGTGAAGGTGTTGGTAGAGCACTCAAGAAAGGAGATGAGGTTAGAAATGTGATCTAATTTGTCTTTTAGAAGTTCTGTGCTTGATTCACTGTTATAGAGTTTGTGGAGGTGCTGTTGAATTTCGTTTTCTATTTATGGTACTCAAACTACTAGTGTTCCTAAAATACTGTTTTTTTTTAGGATTGTGTTCAACTTTCACTTTTCATTTTCTAAGACACTTGGTAGATTAATTATGGATATATTTGGAAAAAAAAAATAGTAAATGTATCTAGAAATTTGAAATGCAACTTATATTTTGGGATTTTTTTTTATAAAAAAATGCGTTTATAATAAGGGACAAAGGTAGTAGATTTGGCATAATGTAATTCTTTTTTTTTTCTTGATCCCCAGTTAGGTGCCTTCAACATGGGATCAACGGTTGTGCTTGTTTTCGAAGCTCCTATCTCAAAACTGCTTCATGAGGGAAATTCATCACAAGAGTTCAATTTCTCTGTCAAATGTGGGGATAGAATACGGGTTGGTGAGGCTCTAGGAAGGCGGAATAGTTCGTGACCATGTTAATTTTGTCTGCCGTTCATTACATTTGAGAATGTACTCTGCCCTAGGTTTAGATTTCCAACCTATTATCGACATTCTAACTTCAAGTATTATATTTGAAAACTTGGCGCAATATTAATAGTTATAGTACAGATGCTATTTATCATTAAAAAAATGTGATACTACAGATGCAGCGTGTTTTTTTATATTGATAAAATATTTGTGAATGTCAGTTCCCACCATTAACATCTATTCATATTTTTTGGGTCGATGGAAAATAAACTCTTCTTATAATTGCATCTGGGTTTGGTTTTCGGTCCGGGGATATATTTAGAAAAATCACTAATTTTGTATTGTCTGAAAGTGCACTTTTGAAAACATGAGAGATTTTTAAGAGGCGAATGGAGGTAAAGTAGCACCCAAGCTGACCAGATGAATCCTTTATTATGATAGAAAGAATATATAATAGTCATCACCAAAAAATGTTGGGGGCAACTTAAAAGCATTTCAATTTTATGTATCAAATAATTTCAATTTTATGTATCAAATAAATGCATTTTTTTTTTCTATAGACAAGATGATATAATTACCATTATAAATTTACAAGTCTCAAATTCGAATTCAAGATATAATGTTCAATTTAACAATTTCATAATTTGTCAGTTGAGTTAGATTTAAAGACAAGAATAATTGTGAATCTTTCTATAACATTATATCTTATTGACAATTAGAAGTATTTTAATTATTGTTTTGTCTTCGTATTGTGTAATTCATAATTTTATCGTCAAAAGAAATTATTGTTTTGTTTTTGAGATAACAAATATTTTTGAATAATTATCTTTGTTAATCCAAATGGTTCGACTCAAATAATTAACAAGTTTCAATTAAAAATAAATTATTCAAAATAATTAGAGTTCACATTATATCTGAAACAATATTTAGTCAGATTGTACTTAAGAGATTTCTCTTAGAAATTAGATGATTAAAACCAAAAATAAATACTGTCTTCAATAAATGATATCAAATATATTACTTGGAAAATCCTGTACTACAGCCTACAGTAGGAGGCAGGAGCATCTAACATGATTTATGGAACTTATAATTTGTGGACTTGAAGTTGACCAAAAAGGATTAAAAAAAAAAAAATCTGAAAGCCTAGTGGAGTATACTCTTTAAACATGAAATTTGTGGTCAGATGGGAATATCTGGTAGGTAGGAAGGAAATTTCAAGGTATCTTAGGTTCAAGATGCATATCTTACACCCATCCAATTAAATTGTGTTTGAGACATTGTCACGTGAATTTGTGATCCTAACTTGCACGATAGAATCTCTCCATCCCAACATCGACACATTCTAATTCAACAAATGGTTCGACAACATTCTATCATCACTACATTTCAAATGGCCCCACTGAATTCTAATGCTGTCACGATAACTGTTCATTAGTAGTGACCTTTGCATAATTTTGTTCTATAAAAGGGAAAATCAAAAGAAATTAAGTTTGAAGTAATATTTAATTTTCAGGAATTTTTTTAAATAATCTTTTTACACCACGTGATTTATCGAATTTTTTTTTCATATATATTCCGGTTTAAAAAAAATTCAAAATACTTTACTTCAAAACTAATTTACTAAAATCTTCTATTTTGTTTGCCTTCAAAGCTAGCATCCTTACTTTTATTTATTAAAATTACTATCTTTTATTTGAAATTACTCTAAATCACATCTTTTTATTCAAAAAAATTAATTAAAAGATTATCATTCTATTTTAGACTTTTGAATTACAAATAGTTATAACTTTAGTCTCTTAATGTATTTTTTTTTATTATATTATTATCTATTTTCTTTTTTTTTTCTAAGAAGAAATAGAATTTGAGTATATCATGAACTAAAGAAAAGTACAAGCAAGCTATAATATTTTAACAATCCCTCATATTTTGCAATCTTTTCACTTGTTAATTACTATCTTGCAAATAAATTAACAGTTCTCTCCTATTTTGTGTCAACTTCCTCTTATCTTGCGGTCAATTTTATTTATTAAAATATAAATTACTTATATATAGTTGATTAAACTAACATGTTCAAAAAACTTAGCATTTTCATATTCTTTTCTCCCGTGATATCTCGAATTTTGTTTCTTTTTAGAGAAAAAAAAAAAAGATACATATATTTACATTTTAAATAAAATAGATGTTAGGAATAAAATATAAGACTATATCAATTATCTGATCTTAATAAAAAATATTGTCCGAATGTTACTACTGACAACTCTATTAAATATCTATAATTTTTTTAATTATTTTTTAAACTAATTTAATTAAATTTATAATATTAATAATTAATATTTTTAATTATTTATTATTTATTGTTTATTTTATCAATTAATACTAAAAATGAAGAGAGAAAAAATGTGTAAGTGTTATCTTGGAGATGCGTTCAACTACTATCTCATTTATTTTTTACTTTACGTAGTCGCATTTCTAGTACAACATCCTAAAAGTCAAAAAAATAAAATATTTTAATATATTTAATTTAAAAACAATATATTTTAATATTTTTTTTAAGTGGGATATATAAATAAAAATCCTCATTTAACATTTACATTTTTTATGATGGTAGAAAGTACCTCTTGGACAAGACTAAGAGCACCTTTTATCAAAAAAACAAAAGACTGAGAACATCAAAATACAATCGAAAATTTGATACAATTTAGGCAAGAATTATTAAAAGCCATTATTCGTAAATAATAATAATAATTTTTACTATTATTTTCTTAATATCTAGTATATGTTTATCACTCTATTATAAAGTTCACCCCTATTAGTGTGCATTGAACTTCTTTTTTTTTTTTT
>JBBPBQ010020322.1:2617643-2670895 GCA_037974755.1 Cicer yamashitae | reverse complement strand
GTTTAATATTATTTATTTTTAGTTACATATACCCTGAACTCAATATAAACAAATTTTAATTATATTTTTATCAATTATTTTATTACTTTCATGAAAATAGTTTCTTCTTTTTAAAATTAAATTTTTTGGTCCTCAAATATCACATTTGATAAAATTTTAGTCTCAAATTAAATTTTTGGCCCAAAAATGATGTTGCACATTTTTAAATAACATGATATTAAACATGTTGATGTGTCAAAATACATGTGAATTTATATTTATCCACCTAATAAGATATTAAAATGACACATTTAAATATAACAAAAACATGATTATAAATTATATATAAATTATAAAATTAATTATTTTATTTTTTCAAATTCATTACTTTATTTTTTTTGTCATTTATTTTTTATTATAGAAAATGTTTTTATTATTTCTAAAATATGCTATTTTAATACTGGAGAGGTAGATGAATATGATTTCCCCTATTTTTTTCATTATCATCACGTTTAATATTACGTCATTTAAAATTTTTGTCATATCACCATTTTTTATATAAAAAATATAAGTTGAAATCAAAATTAAAATAAATGTGATATTCGAGGAACCAAAATTTAAATTTTAGAAAAAGGAAATATTTTTGAAAATGTGATAAAATAAATAAATCAAAAGTACAATTAAATTTGTAAACAAAAGAGTAACTAAATATACATTAATAGAAATTAACGGCTATCACTTTTTATTTTTCTTGATGTGATAAATGTTTTGAATTCTTCGAATTAATGAAAACAAGTACCCGTACAGCACAATTAAGCTTCTTACGTATCAGTAAGCCAATTTATTCCCTTCATTCTTTTACGTTATGCCAAAAATTAAAAAGTCAAATAACTTTTCGGTTATAGTAAAGACATTAGTTGTACAAAGGATTTCACCATCAACATAGTATTTATACACAATTAAAAAAAAAAACAAGTATTATTCATTGTACCAAAAAAAAAAGCTATTATTCAGACCTATTTAGTTATTAAATCAGGCTTTGCTTACATATGGTTGAATTTATTCGAGATTATTTACTCATAAAAATCATAGGTAGGTAAAATAAAAAAGACCAACAAAAATTAAGTTCAGTGAAAGATATTAATCTCTCACAACATAGTGAATCAATAGAGAGTTGTTCATATTCAGAGTAGAGAGTCCATAGGAAAATAAACAAAAAAGTTATTATTTTTGGATAAACAAAAAATTATATTACTTCACATGAAAGGTATATTCATTATAAGAGTTGTAAATATTCTGTGTTGTGATAGGATGTTATGTGTATTACATAAAAAAGTTAATAAAATATTTCTTCTTGACCCTTGGGATATTGCAAATGCAGTTGGAGATTAACTTAATTAGCGCACTGCATTTAAACTAAGTATATGGACTGAACAAAACTTTATTTCAATAAGTATGGTTTTGAAAAAAATATGTAACTTCAATCGAGTTTTATAAAGTCTAAGTCTAATATATTAACATATATGGATTTTTTATTTAAGTATAACATGACCTTTTAGAAACTAGAAAGTATGACATATATGATAATCTATTTTTCAATAAGAACTTTAAGTAGGTCATACAGATATCTCTAAAGTAATTTATAGGTTGAACTCTTTATGTAGCCTCATATGATTAAATCATTTAAAAAGGCCAAGAAATATATGATTTTGAGTCAATATACAAAATATAATATAATAATAATTAAAAAAAATATTACCTATATTTAATTAAATAAGCATACTTAGTAGGCTTAAAAAATTTCATGCATGACATAAAGAATGATGTTTTTAATTCTAATGTATTGCAAATTTCACCTAAATTAAGTAAGTTATACACAATGTGAACGCGACTTATACTCTCATTTTAACGAGAGATGTGTAAGTAAATGTTTTTTCTCCTTATATACCAACACTCAATTTAACGATAGCAACAAATCGAAGCAAATGAAATAAATGTTGGCTTTTTTATAATTTTCTTTCCACATCTGAAAAAAGCAGAGTTGTTTTTATTCAAATTATATATTGGACTAGTGTGCAAACGTATCAAAATTGCTAACATTAATTAGTTTGGTCACACTCACACTCACATTGTAAGGCACTTACATTTAATTAGTTATCTGTATTTGCATTTCTTGTCTCTCGTTTTTTTAGTACACTTCCAAATATCTAATAAGTATTCAATGGATTGGAATCTTATCCCTTTCGATAGCTCAAAATTTGTGATCATTCCTTTGAGAAAGGGAGATAGTACCTCGTTCGTTGCCAAATAAATTTGCTCATTTTGTTTTGCATGATTTCCAAATCCAAAATGCCAAGTACCAAAGACGTGGCAAAGACCATTGTAAATTTGTAAGGTATTTTTTTTCTTTCTTCTCTTAGCTACCATATATATTTCAAAAACTGTGTAAAAAATGATGATAGACAAAGTAGTTTATTATTAGCTTAAAAAAAATAAAACTAGGTG
Organism: Cicer yamashitae; assembly: GCA_037974755.1. NCBI lineage: Eukaryota > Viridiplantae > Streptophyta > Magnoliopsida > Fabales > Fabaceae > Cicer > Cicer yamashitae. The sequence continues at coordinate 2,668,411 of JBBPBQ010020322.1, read as the reverse complement.
AATGGGGCCACCGTCCATTGGAGACTATTGGTCTACACACACATCGATTGCTTACAATGAAATAGTACTACTACGTACGAAAACGCGCTAAAGCAACATTCTAATTCTATTAAAAAGAACACAACACAACACTTAGTCTTAGCTTCTTCATCGACAACAACCCATACCCTCTTATCTAGGATTATGTTTTTCTTTTATTCATTTATTATTATTATTATTGTAAATTAATAATTAACTTACTTCCACCTCAATTTCCGGTGTTACTCTCTTATATCTCACACTACTCAACTCATAAACAAATCTTCTCTTCAAAATCCAATTTTCACTCTCTCTAACGAAACCAGGTTTCTTTCTCCCTTACTTATATTTTAGCGCTTTAAATTTGTTGTCATCATAGATAAACTTTGATTTTCGTCAACACTTCTTTTCAATTGTGAAACTTTCTACATCAGATTTTTTTTTTTATTGCAGATTTTTTGGTACTGTGTTATGTGTTTGTAATATAGCAATTTGAATTTTTGAAGTGATACGAGTATTCATTAGAAATTGATGGAACCAAAAGATGGAGAAAGGGAAATGTTTACACATTGGAGAAATGGATCATGGCAATGGCATGGTTTAGAGTTAGAGGATATGGAAGAAAATGAGCAATTCAAATTAATGTTATCATTGCCAGAAATACCTGAGCCACCGACACCTCTTGAGCCTATGGAGTTTTTATCTAGATCATGGAGTCTCTCTGCTTCTGAGATTTCAAAGGCATTTTCAGAGAAACAAAAACAAACATTCATTCAAAACACTTCAGATACATTGTCAGCAGAAGCTATTTCTGCACCTCAATTAACTGTAAGTTATATCTTAATCATTCCATTTTGTGTGTCAAATCAACCATTCATTCAATCAATTTTTGATTGAAGGTGTGTCTGGTGTCTGACTGAAACACGTGGTTATATTCAATTACTTCTATTTTTTTAAATTATTGTCAGTGTTGTGTTTCAATGTCAATGTTATGTCTGGTGTATGTATATGTTTTGGTGCTTAATTTTGTGTGTTTTTGCAAGCTTCATGTTCTGTTATACTCTTTTGCAGCCAGGAAAGATCATACCTTCTGCTCATTGTAGAATGGGAACCATTGGAAAATGGTTACATCAAAAGCAACATGGGAATGCAAACATGAATGTTAAGAAGAAAGATCGGGCGCGTGTCGAAAATGCGCGTGTGCATTCAGCTGTTTCGATTGCTGCACTTGCCTCCGCATTGGCTTCTGTGTCTGCTAGTGGTGGAAATCACTCTAAATTGGACGTTGCTATGGCTTCAGCAACACAACTCTTAGCATCTTACTGTGTTGAAATGGCAGAGTTAGCAGGTGCAGATTATAACTGTGTTGCTTCTACTGTTAAATCTGCAGTTGGTATTCAAACACCGGGTGATCTAATGACTCTTACTGCTGCTGCTGCAACAGGTACTTGCTTTATCTTTCTATGCTTGTAAGTTATAAGATTAGTATTAAACTGTATAACACCGACACTTTAGATTGAAGACATATTCGATATTTTAGTGTCCAACACAACACCAACACATATTGTTAACATGTCTGTTTCAGTGTCGTGCCGGTGTCCGTGTGTGTCAATACTTCATAGGTATTGAATGATGGTTTGGTCTGATGAATTATGTTTTACTTGCATTGTAAGCTTTGAGAGGAGAAGCAACTTTGAGAGCAAGATTTCCAAAAGAAGCAAAGAAGAATGCATCAATAAGTCCCTATGATAGAGGAATAGCAGAAACACATTGGCCTCCTGCTTCTGAGGGTCAGATTTGGGAAAACCATTCTCCATGTGTGGGAGATTTATTGCAGCTTACAGAAAAAGGTAATAAGGAAATCACAACATTGTATTTGATTTGATTTGGTTATATCGTTACTTTTAGTCTTTAAATGGTTGATGTACTTGATTTCAGGTGTATTGAGATGGAAACATGTGTCTGTTTACATCAACAAGAAACATCAGGTACTCTATAATTCATACCTAAAAATCAAATATTGAAGAGGTGGATTTTGGAGATAAGAAATTGTATTCATCTTAATCTTCAGGTCAAAATTAAGATCAAAAGCAAGCACATTGGAGGAACTTTCTCCAAAAAGAATAAATGTAAGCATTTTTAAACATTATTAAAATCTTGTGACTATAACAATCATATGCACTTACCTATGATATATTGCTACAACTATCTATTGTGAATTTGTCATTGTAAAAATCATTTCCTTCAGAAAATTTTCATATTGTCCTTTCTTTTGACACTAGATTGACTCCATTAATTAGACACATTAATTCTAATTACATGTAAAACAAATATTGTAGGTGTGGTTTATGGAGTGTGTAATGAAGACTCCGCATGGCCATATAGAAAAGAAAGAGAAGCTTCTGAAGAACTCTATTTTGGCCTCAAAACTGCACAAGGTCTTCTAGAATTTACGTGTGAGAACAAACTCCACAAGCAAAAATGGGTTGATGGGATAGAATTTCTACTTGGTCGAGTCAACTCTGCTGAAGCAACAGAAAGATCTATGAATTTGTTAAATATTAGTAACAGCACTTGATTTGTTTGGATTGTATATGCCTCACAAGAGTATAGGAGATATAAAATTTTGCCAAACAAATAAACTCATAAGAATGTTATATTAAACCTACAAAATGAAGACACAAAAATGAAGCAATAATGTTCACTATAGAAGCTGCTTATGGCCATGTTTGTTAATATTTAATAATAGAACTTAATTTATTTACACATAAAAAGTTTTACATTGTCAATCAATTATAAATATTAAATTATTAGCAATGTTTGACTTTTGTCAAAATCACTTCTAAAGTAATGCACATAATTGGTTGTGATTGGTCGACCTTGCAAAAATTTATACAATGACAGTGTATGAAAATTAAACTCAATTGTGACTCCAATGCGAGTGTGATTGAGGCAACATCAATGTCATTTGAACGGAATTTTATGTAACATAAAAATTGTAAACAACAACTATCTCGCAATCACAATTTAAAAACTTAGCAATAGTTTATTTCTGTCGTAACATTTTTTTTATAAAAAAGAGCTTCAAATCCCTAACTACACAACCAAACTCTTGAAAGTGAAATTAGACACTAGACAAGAAGAAACATATGATGGGAAATCACATGTCTTACTTGACAAACAATATTTTAAAAATTAAGTGATAAAGTGTAGCCTCTCCTCCACAGAACACTAACCCAAAAACTGGAACTCCACACCGACATTTTTTAATAATAATGAAACCTTCAATGATTAATTCGAGTTTTATTTTACATATTTTTTTTTATAGAAAGTTTTATTTTATATTTTAAAATAAGAGATGAACTTTATCAGACATGGTTTTTTTTTTTGTTTCCTAGGGATATAAAAATTTAATAAACTGAAACATAATGTGAGCTTGTCCAAGTTAATGTGAGTTAAAAAGTGTCAAGACATCTCTAAAGGTCTTAATCACTAAAGTGGAATATGATGTGAGTTTGTCCAACTACACATTTTGGTACATTACATATTATATATATAGTTGATGTTTGTTCTCAAAATACAACTGTATTCTTTTCTTCATATGGTAATACTCGAAGCTCGCAGTAAGATCTTATAGCCATTGACAGACATTGTTTCTCAAGGTTCTCTGATTTCTGCACAAAGCTCTGCAAGTCATCTCTATGAGAAACTCTTTCAACCTGCAATTGAGATTCAACCATTTAATCTTAGAAAAGGAAAGGTTACAAGCACATTTTATGAATGAAGCAACTTATTGACCAAATGGCATAGAACTATAACCAATTTATACTAAATTCAACATCATTATTTGTGAACCAATTGACAAAAATGAGTGTTAAAAATTTTATTCACCATTTGTTCAATAATTGGTCCAGCATCAAGTCCTTCAGTCACAAAATGACTTGTTGCACCAATTAATTTCACACCTGCATCAAAGGCCTGCCAATATAATCTATCATATTAAACACATTTAATTACACAATGAGGAAGGAAGCTAGATGAGCACACAAGACATAACATTTTTTTAAAAAGGGCAATAGTCTAACGGTTCTAAGTTGTGGTCCGCAATTATAATTTCAGCCGCAATATAAAAGATTTAAAAGTTTCGCAGCGTAAATACAACCGCGGCCGTAAGTGCAATTTAGAACCATAGCCTTAATCTATGAAATGCATGAAGATTACCTGTTTAGATGGATTTCCACCCTTAAATGATGGCAATAGGCAATGGTGAATGTTGATTATATCCTTCCCATAACTCCTTAAAAATTCACTGGATAATATCTACACAAATAAATCAATTACCACAATACCTTACTCTTACAAAAATATTAGAATAGTACTCATAAACATTCAGAGATCATGAATTCCAATAATTTATTTACCTGCATATACCTTGCAAGTACTAAAAAATCAGTATTCTGAACCAGCTTTAAAATCTCCCCTTCTCTTTTATTTTCTGCTGTTGTTTTTAAATAATGATAAGGAACACCGTGCCTTTCAAGAAAACGAATCACTTCACTTTCTGGACCTCTATCATGGTTACTATAAAATTTATCATGGAAAACAATGAGTAAGATTGAAAAAAGTATATATTAAAAATAAAATAAAATCAATTTAGCTTAATAGTTTATGAAATTTCACCTAATTACACAAGTGATATCCACTGGAAGTCTTCCATCCTGCCATCCATGTAATGAATCAATCAAACAGTGATCCTGCAATGCAGCAAACATAGAGAAAGCATTACTTTTAAGTTTTAACATATAAAGAAACATATTAAAAAATAAACTTTTTTCTATAATCACGTTATAAGTACAAAGTATTCACTGCCGTTTTACGGTGATTAACAAACAAGATAAGTTCTCTCGCCCCAAATAAATTTTCTTTATATGTAAGAGTCAGAGATCAAACAACTGACCACTTGCTTAAGGTGTCTGAGTCTCTTACCGCTCAGACTAGTATTTTTCAAAAGAAACTAAGGACTACATAAACATTACTATAGTTTTAAATACATAACAGTTTAATTATGTTATGAGTTTGGGACATATGTTTCAATGTTAGCATTTATACATTTAAATTATAGTAACGAAGTTCTCTAATTATTTTGAAAAATAGAGAGATCTATAGTCATGTACTACTAAATTAAACATTAATATTGTGTACCTACCTGATTTGATGCAAGAACAGCAATCCTATATTTAGGATCAAGAGCAGGCACCCTTAGAATAGATCTAACAGCATTAAATGTTTTAGAGATCTTTAAGAAATCCTCTTCCATTTGCAATCGAGGCCATTTAACATGATCAAAAACAAAATCACTGTAACAATGAGAAAAATAAAATAAAATGAATTGCATATAAAAGAGAAATAATGATGAATAAGAGTAATAATGAATTAGTACAAACGTTCTAGAGTAGAAAATTCGTTTATTTTGAGGTACAAAAACATCAGCAGCAAGAATGTTACCACCCTTAGAAGCAATACAATCTGATAATTTGGCTAAGATTCCAATTTTATCCTATAAAAAAAAAAACAAATCCACTTAGCATTGGATGATTAATAATAATTAAAAAGTATGGAGAATATTATGAATGTAACTTACAGGGCATTGAAACACGTGGATACCATGGGTGAGAAAAGAACTGGAAACAGAGCTATTATTATTATTATTAAAGGAGGAATAATTGTGAGTGTAGTTTCTGTATGCTAATCTGACAAATTGGGAACTGAAACCAGAAGAAGAACAAAATCTTCGGATGTTGTTCATTTTTCTTTTGGTTCAAAATTAATAATGTGTTTAATTGGGTGGAGTTGTGAACTTGTGATCGTGTTCACATGTCCTTGGTTTGATATTTCGATATATTAAAAAACTCACATACATTATCCTAAAATAAATTATATGCTTGGTCTAAAGCATCCGAAAATGACTTCTATGTGGTCTGTCTAAAACAAAACAAAAACAATTATTCACATGTATACCGATTTCTTTATAAGTAACTTCGAGGTACCAATTTATATTTTTACTTTTGAAAAAAAAAGACACGTTTTATATTTGAACATCTCTTACTCTACAACTCTTATTTAGCATTTTCTCTCTAACTATATCCCTCTCAATAATATTTATCATATCGTTCTATTTATGCCTTTCTCTCTCAAAATATAGAAGAATGTATAAGGTGTTCGAATATATTTTTTTAGAAGATAATTCTCACTATTATATGGTAGAAAAACTAGTGGCCTTATTCTAGTTGTAGGACCGACCCAAAAGTAAACCACTTAGGTGATTAACCACGTCTTCGAAAAATCGAGCGTTTCAGTCACTCCCGCTCATTCATCGCCGCAACGTCGTGTACGTTCCCCTCGCCGCCGCATCATCGTCTTCACGACCCTCGCCGCAGATATATCTCTTCGTTTTTCACGTATGCCACGTCAATCTGTATCTCACTATGTGTTTGTGGTTTCTAGGATTGATTGATATCAATTATTCTTCGATTATGATTTCTAAGTGTATCTATGAATGTTTAATTTACCCATCGCACAAATAATCGCAAGGCCTCATATCGGTCCTTCTATCAAATATGATACAAGTTGCTCCCCCTATATTTAACCATTTGCTACGAATCCCCGTCTCTAAGTAAAACGACATTAATCAACTGAGTTTAACAAATGTGAGTAATGTTTTATAGAATTAGGGACTTATTTGAGAGTGTCTTATAAAGTCATTGACAAATTTGGCCACAGATTATTATTGGTTGTTTTTAAAAGTTTTTCTTTTGAATTCTGTAGAATTTATCAAATGCTGCATCTTTCAAAATTTGTATATCAGATAGCTTATTTATGTTTGAAACTGTATAATTTAGGATTATTGATGTACGATCGTTTTACTCAAAGTATAATCTAATTTTGTTAGAAAAATATTTTTATTTTCTCATGATGTTACAAGGAAATTTTGGAGTGATGAAAATGAAGAAGAAGTGAAAAGATGTTGCAGAGGTTGATGCTGGTCAAGATTTGGAGTCTGTGATCCTTGAGCATGCGTTTTTTTTTTTTGACAAATTGATTGAGCTCATTCCAGCCAAATTTTATCTGCCAACTGATGATAAGGAGAAGCCATGGTTTCAGGGTCTCAGCAAGAAAGCAAAAGGTAAGGCAAAGAAAGAAACTAAAGAAAATATTAAGAAGTCTCGGAGGGACCATTTAGACCCTGATAAGCCTTCTGCAACTACACTTGAACTTCTCAAGCAAATGCAACTACACTTGAACTTCTCGAGCAAAGTTTCGGAAAAGAAAAAGTGAATGACAATGATAAAGAGGAGGGTGTGGTTAAACCTTTCGCATCAGGGATGGAAGGAGATGATCGGTCTGTGACCTATGTCGAACTTCGCCAAAGGCTTCATCGCAAGCTTGAAGAATTTCGATCAAGTCATAACTGTGCAGATCCGGACAGGGCTAAGAAGAAGGATGATAGAAATTTTAAGAAAGGATTTGAGGAGAAGAAACGTAAGAGGGATAGGGAGACCGATGAAAGTACGCCTGCACCTGATGAGCCAGCAATAGCAGAGAAGGTGCAGAAGGATGCCACAGAGGCTTCAAATGAGCGTGTGTTTGGCCACGTTAAACTTCAGAATGACGAAATGCAAGGGAAAAAGAAGAGATAAGTTTCAAAGTATAAGGAACTTGAATGGCAAAGAAGTTGGAGGAAGTGAAGAAGAATGACCCTGAGAAGGGCTTGTTGGTTTGTACATCATATCATCAGGGCAGATTTACATGCTCATTCGATTATGTTATTTGGATTTATTATTTTTTTGAGATAGTTAATACTTCACTAAATAATGTTCCTGTATGTTTAATCCCACTCTGGAACCCGTAGTCTAAGTGTCCCTTGTTTATGAATACCACTATCAAGTGAACACTGGTTCTACTTTTTCCTTTGATAGGTTTGAAGTATGTAGGAGCTGGTGATTACTGATACACGGTAGTTATTTGTAAGTTTGTAGTTGTGCTTGCGAAATGAGAATGTAACATTTTTTCAGATCAAAACAAAGGGACCTTCATACGCTTCACGCATCAAGTTTGATTTATAATTTACATATTTATTACAAGCAGCTGATTGATAATAAAAGTTACAATTTTCATATTTGAAAGAAAAAAAGGCAAGAGGTTCAAGACAGCAAGCAACCAGTGAACAAAGTTTAAGCTTGAAAGAACCAACAACAACAACAATTATTCATTTTCAAGGGTATGTTTCAGTTGCTGGAGCTGGGGCATATGAACCAATGAAGATGTCACCATAAATCAACCCAGCCAAACCTCCTCCTATCAATGGGCCAACCCAGTAGATCCAGTTATCAGCAAAGTTTCCGCTAACCACAGCTGGTCCGAATGAGCGAGCCGGGTTCATTGAACCGCCACTGAATGGACCGGCCACTAAGATGTTGGCACCTACTATGAACCCAATAGCAATAGGTGCGATGGTACCCAATGAGCCCTTTTTGGGGTCAGCTGCTGTGGCATAAACAGTGTAAACCAATCCAAAGGTAACAATAATCTCAAACACTAAACCTGCAATAGGGCTCAATCCAGCAGCCACTCCATGGGTTGGAACACTCTGCAAATATATATCAGACAGATCATTAATATAAGAGATTTAGATTTTGAACTTGTTCTTTTATGATTTATGAGTAAAAGAACCTGTTAATGTGTAACATTATTTTAATATACCTTAGAGGTGACATAATTGAGGAGGAGACTTGCAACAATGGAGCCAAGTAATTGAGCAATCCAATAGAAGAGACCAGTTATGATTGTGATGTTGCCTCCAATGGCTAATCCAAAAGTGACAGCTGGGTTCAAATGTCCACCTGAAATGTTGGCTGCAATTGACACTCCGACAAATAGTGCAAATGCATGAGCAATAGCTACTGCCACTAGACCAGCTGGATCCAAGGCTGCATCTGATGTAATATCATCTGCACAATACAAAACAACCCCATTTCATCATTAAATCCTTGTACACTTGTAAATTTACCCATACTGTTACCAACTGCTATATCTATTTTTGCCAATATTTTAATTTTTTGTTGTTAATAACTCCTGGCTTATGAAAAATATCACAATTTGTTCTTTCATCAACATTTTTCACTAGTTTTATTAGCTATTTAATAATAATTGATAATTATGTATTAATCATGTGATGTGGTAATATAGTGATTTTAATTTTTTGGATTTCCGGAACAACTATAATGAATAACTGTAGAGATTTATTCTTTCGAGAATCAGAAAAACGTTAAAAAGTTGACTATTTTAATGATAATTTTTCATACAAATATAAATCATAATCAAATTATATTGAGCTACTTACCACTTAAGCAACGTCTCATATAAGATAATAAATTTTCATTCTAAATAAAACAATCTTTAATTACATATTATTTACCTTTCAACTGAATTTTGAATTATCGAGACTTATTATTTGAAGAACCAGAGGGGTTAAAATGTACACATATGTATATAATTTAACTCGTTTACTACTTCACTAGTTGACTCATAAGTTGAGAAAAGGCAAATAATGTATTTTTCTGTTTTAGTTTCTCAGTAGAATAACAATATGTTATTTAAAAAATAAGAGTTTTTTCTATCAGTTATTAGTTATTGTTTGTAAATAAAAAAGTGAAGCATTTCAAATTTCAATCCCAAGTTATTAACTAGTAAACTTGAGCACTACTTACTGTAAGCAATGGCTGATCCAACTCCTGCAAACACAAAAATCAGAGTGGCAATGAACTCTGATAGATAAGCCTTAAGAGAGGCAACACTAAAAGAGTCATCAAATGTACCAAAAGCTATCTTCACCATTTTTGAAAAAAAAGGGCTAGCTAATTGTTAACTCAAAACTAAGGTGTTTTGAACCTATCTAATCAACTATTAGTGTTGTCTTGCATAAGAAATCTTTGCCATGGTATATATATATGAAGATTTTGTATAAATAAAATGGATGTGATTGTGAAAGGGAGGGGTATTCTATGTTGTCATGGCACCGTCCATGGACCATATGAGTTGTTAGATAATGCTTGATTAAAATGCTAAAACCTAACTAACCACCCTTACCCTTTTCTTTATTTCAAAAGTTTAAGGATTCTTATTATATTTTCTTAATTACGAGCATAATGACAACTAAGTTAATGATAATCAATTGAAAAAGAAACTTGGGAGGCTTTAAAAAATAATGTGTGGATAAACATGTACTAAGCGAATATTTCATTCACTCCATGTTAATTTTGATGTTAGCAAAAGAAAAATGTTTTAAAATAAATGTAGTTTTATATTTTCAATGAAATTAATATTAATTATTCTATCTAATTTTTAAAATTAATATTATGTGTATTACATTCATGTAATTATATTTTACTATGTATTATTTATGACAACGATTAACTTCAAGTCAATGCAAAAATATTAATAAAATTATTACATTATTTTCTTTATTTATAATATTTTTAAATTTGTGTAGAAATTTAAAAAATGCCACGGCATATCTAAGAACCTAGATAAGGGAGTGTGGGTTATTTAACTTTGTGAATTTTTAGGAATAAAAAAATATATTTAACTCAAATTTTAATATATGTATTAAACAAATGAATTAGTAAACGAGTTTTGGTTAAAGAATATATAAAAGACAATTTTATCTTGAAAATATATGTCAAACACTTATTAATATAATAAATACAACATTTTCTTATACAAACTTTCTTTTTTTGATTGTGTAACTAATGTCTTAAGGACATTTATTAATATTCTCCTTAAATAAATTGTAAACTTACTTTTAAGATTAAGAGCGGTAAAACGAGTTTAACCTGTCAAACCAATTTAAGAACCATTCTTTTAACTACTTTTTACTAAGGTTTGTGTAATAATTTTTTAAATTATATTAAATTTAGTAGATAAATTATATTTTTTTTCATAAATTGATCCGTTAAATATTAATACATTTAATTTTTTTTCTATTATTTACGGATCGAATTACCAACTCGTCGATGAGTGAAACAAGTCTAAATAGAATTGATTGATCCATTCTACCAATTAAACGGGCACTTAAGACTAAAAAAAATTTAAGTCCTAGCTTATAATAGTAGGAGTAGCTTATAGGTTGATATAGAAAAAGTTAATCAAAGTAAACTCCATTAGCATTATAAAAAGTTTGCGTCGTCATTTTCCAAGTAACCCAAGAAACAAAATGAGGATTAAATTAAATGATGATGACAAGGGTGGCAATAAATATGGTTATCAATCATTATATTTCATCGATGAACAGAGTTCCTTATCATCTTCATGGTTCATAAAGTCCAATGATTGTCCATCGACTATTATACTCACACGTTGATAAATTGATTGATAATTAAGGCTATTTCTTATACTTTTTCCTCCTATGAATAGAAGTGGTGAGGCCAACATTAAAATAGAATGTTTGTTAGATCAATGCTTTATTTAATTATCATTTTTGAATTGTTTAACTATGCCATCATTATTTAAACTTATCACCAGTGGTTGGACGGCTTAGTGGAATACCTTAAATTTGCTGTGGGCCTTAGACACGGTTGAAGTGTGCGACCGTCTAATACCAAAATATTCGAAGGGGTGCCAAATTTTTTCAGTTAGGTAATATTAAAACAAAATGTTATCCTTTTCAAATTATATACAATAAAAAAGCTAATAAATACATGTGATTTTAAATATGTTGTTAGTCTCTATCAAATAAAAATATAATTTTAAGATTAAATATATTTTTAGTTTATATATAATTAACAATATTAAGGTAAAGTATTATTCTAAACAGAATTATTAATTATTTTTTAAAAAAATATGTTTTTTTTTTAATTTAAAGATAAGCAATTTTTTTCAAAATAAAAATAATAATTTAAATATCAAAATTTATTAATTATTAATTTAATAAGGAAAATACTAATATTTAATTGTCGGATTTCCGCTACTATCTTTGATAGCTGTTGAACATCTTTCATTGACCATTATAAAATTATTGAAATTCCACTGGTGATTGCCATGATGGTCGTTGGAGCTTCGTCACCTATCACTGTAAAATTATGTTGGAGCTTTACCATCAGGCGCCTTCCACCACCACTATTATTAAATTAATAATATTTAAATTATTAATTTTATTTTGAAAAGAAATTACTTAGTTCTAAAATAATAAAGAAATGATTTATTAAAAAAATAAATAAAAATATTTTTTACAAATAAATTATTTTAATTAAAAATAATAAATGATTTTTTTGCATCAGAAGATTTTACAATTGATTGCACAATTAACTTAAAACAACATCAATTTATTGGATAAAATTATATAACAAAACTAGTTGTGTGTTTCTTATCCGATTTTTGGAAACAATTTTAAAATCCAATCCATTTTGTAGTTTATTATTATATGGATACGGTTTGGATACTTAAAAAATCCAAACTTTAAACACCCCTACCATTAATAGGGTAATTACAAATAGTTCACTGTACTTGTAGGGAATGTTAAATACATAATGTATAAAATAAAATTCTAAACATCTTTTCAACACACAAGTATAAGAATGGATGTTCACTTGTATAGGAAAAATATGAAAGATATTTCATCATTTTAAAACTTTGATAAACATTAAATATTTTGAGAGAAATTGCATTGTTTTTATTTTTAAATAGACCAGATGTAAGATGTAAACCATATAAAATGTCAGTAGGAGGTCGCATTCCGGAGATGCGACCAACTACTATATATATATATATATATATATATATATATTTAACTTTTGAAAAATTAAAATTAAAATTTAATGTTAATTTAATTAATAAAAAATAACAATATTAATAATACCACAAATTAACATTAATAATAATAATTAATTAAATTAATAAAAAAACATTAATAATAATAATAACAATATTAATAATAATAATAATAAAAAGTTAATTATATTAATAAAATAAAATACATTAAATTGAAGAAACAAAATACATTAAATTAAAGAAAAAAATACCACAAATTGCAACAAAAAAACATACATCAAATTTAAATTAATGATTTCCATCTAAATGTTCTCCGGTTCCACATCTAGGCGCTCGTCGAACTCGTCTAGCCCTTTAAATGAGTTGAGGTTGTTCTGATTTATCCTCATTTTGATCATTATTCTCGTTATAATATGTATGTGAATTAGAATTACTACCATCTACTTCCGTATAATTTTGAGTTTCAGGGTTATACATAGAATCAAAAACAGCATAAGCCGACTCAGGAGTTGTGCAATGAGTTCCAAACAAATTATAGAAAATTCTGCTATCTGTCGCATGAACGAGGTTGATATTTCTGGCCCTAATGGAACGTAATAATGAGTCGGTATATCTGCAGATTCATGTAGATGTGGTGGTGGTGACGGACCATAATATGGAACTTCTGTAGGGGAATACGGGTGAGGTGATGATAAAGACGGTGTTTGGTGCATGGTTTGTTGGTGTGGGGTTGATTGAGGGGTTGAGTGCACATGAGGATATGATGAAGGTTGCAAACGTGGATCACGCAGATATTGTTCCACAGATATATATAATTTAATGTGATGTATAAACCAATTCATATATTCTTTATTGTGGCATAAAACTCCATCTATGAATTGACTTTGCAATACGTAATTCTCACATTCATTCCAATGTTTAATCTCATCTTTCCAAACCCAGTTCCAATTATCGTTAATGCCACGCCTCATGTCGACCTCATGGTAGATTGTCATGTCCTCTAGTGGTTGCAGAATTTGTTTATGGAAGCCGAACTGAAGTGTGACTCTATCTGTATGATGTTTTTCGACAATATGATAACAGTGCAGATAGATACATGCAATCCATGTGTTGTTCCGAAACCTCGTGTTGGAACCCGAGGTACGGTCTCCAATGAAACTGATATGTTAAAAATAGGCTAAAGTAAATATTAAGAGGTATAGAAAAACAATATAATTAGAAAAGTCCAACTAAATGTGAATGAATATATTACTTCCTGAACCATCATGTGATCAATTGTTTTTCGGTATCTTTCTATGTCGTTAAGAGGAACTCTACGAAAATTTAGACCACCAAAATTAAATCTATCGAATATATTAAAAATAAAAATATAATAAAATTAGTAATATGGTAAGTAGTTAGTTTAAAAAAAAGAAAAAATATATAAATTTTATTTGCAATAGTTACCTTTGTGTAAGTGGAAATATCCATGCTTGGGATGATTCTGGAGCGACACAAGACAAACGATACCATGCCCAATTTTGCAACAACAATGCACATCCTCTTATAGACATTGCACCGGGTTAAAGCATTTGATGGAGGTAGCCGTTGGGGGGTCAGATGACAACCAACCTTGTGGAGTCGATCAACGAAGTATTTAAAGACACACACAACTTTCTCATCACTGCTTTGGTCCAATCAACTTATTATAAGAGAAGGACACTGTTTCCAACCATGGGAAAACTACACGCATCAACTTTAGCTGTTGGTCATGTATACGCATCAACCATACTTTCATGGTCCACGAGATGGTAAATCCAAGAGAAGGGCGACCAATTGGTCATTTCAGTATAAACCTTCCTAACAAGTGGTGCGACTGTGGGAAATATCAAACTATACATATGCCTTGTTCACATGTGATAGAAACATGTTATAGCATAAAATATGATTATTGGAGCCTTATACCTGATGTGTACAAGGTGGAAACGGTACTAAAAGTCTACGACGAAACGTTCAAACCTATACCAAACAAAGGATATTGGCCAGAATATCAAGGTGTTAAGGTGTGTCACAATCCTCGAATGCGGAGAATCAAAAAAAGGTCACCCAAAGAGTAAACGCATTAGAACAGAAAAAGACACTACATAAAAAGTACCAAGAAAATGCGGATTATGTCGGGTGTCTGGCCATACTAGGAAACATTGTCCAAACGCTGCTTACACATCTACTCAAATTTGATGTATTTTTTTCTTCTGTTTCAATGTATTTTCTTTGAAATTATTAATATAATTTACTTTATTATTATTATTATTTTTATTTATTACATTCGGAGGAGGGCAGAGTTGTTAGCAAAATAATATTAAGTGCTAATTTAGTTGGAAAATAGGAGTGAGTTGTTAAAATAATATAACACGTTATTTATTTTTAATTTATTATTATTATTATTTATTTATTAGATCAAAGTAAAAATAGGAGGGAGTTGTTAACAAAATAAAATTATTTGATTTTTTTATTTATTTGATTTTATTAATATAATTTTGTTTTTTAATATTTTAATTATATTTTATTAATTAAATTAACATTTTTTCTAATTTTTCAAAAGTTAAAAGAAAAAGATATATACGTAGTAGTTGGTCGCATCCCCGGAATGCGACCTACTATTAAGAAAAAAAAAGTTTTTCACATAGTTATACTTCGGAGATGCGACCTTCTATGGTGCTAAAAGTAAGACATTTTAGTGAATTTTTTTTGAAAAAGGTGATATTTAAATAAAAAATCCCACTAGACCATATATAAAACAATTAAAACAACAATGTTGAGAAATTCTAGCTATCTTGCAACCTTCCGCACACATGTTGAGAAGTTCTAGCTATCTTGCAACCTTCCGCACACATGTTGAGAAGTTCTAGCTATCTTGCAAAGGGGTTAGGGTCGAAGGTATTATTAACTAAATTGAAGTTGGAATGATAACTTGCACGGTCATAGATAAAAATGGATGTAACACACAAAAAGGTGAATACACTCTTTCAGAAAAAAAAAAAAAAAAATAGCATTACGATGAATTTCAGCTAAAAAATGAACGTATTTATTTGTTTTTCTGGAAGAACAATTAAGGAATTAGGTCTAACCTATTTGATACAATATATGAATAATTTTTTTAAAAAAAGATAAACAATAGAGTAAAATGATTATAGAATGGAGAGAATGGCTAGAGAATAAGTAATATTATAAATATTTTTATCACGAGTCAATAAAGCACCAATACGCACATTTCACAAAATAAAAAACTACTACATATAAACATATTACGAAACATATAAAGACTATAATTGAATAGTTACGTCACGAATTAAATCTTCACAATCCAATTTCAATTAATTGCGTCGGAAGTGAGAAATTCGCTCTAATTAAATTGGTTAATGTAGAGACTTTAGGGAATTCTTGCAATTTAATTTTAAAAAAATTATAATGTGCATTAGTATAAAGATAGGTAGAGTGTTTAAAAGGGGAAAAAAGTGGGTAAACAGAATTTAACACAATAATGGCGGGGAATTTTATCGATCAATCAAATCATAAATTCACGCAAACCAACATTACTACTTTCATTTCAAAATTCAACTGCCTTGTCGTAACGGATCTGTGGCTGTGTGTGTGCGCATGAGAGAGAGAGAGAGAGAGAGAGATTGGTATTAAGTACGTGAATTAAATGGCAACATTGAATGCATTCAACTACTCATTGCTCATCGAATTCAATTTTCACCATTGCAGCAGCATCTACTTTCTCTGAGTACCGCAGTCATAGGGTAACAACCACTATTTATTTCATTTCACTTTCTTCTTTTTCCTCATCTCGCTAAAAACAAAACCGTTTCCAATTTTCATTTTCTATCTTATTCTTTATTTTCCAATTAGTAATTAATTTCGATTCTTCAAGTGAAAGTTTCTTCAGGTTGTTTAATTACTTTAAATGAAACCACATAATAAATAGATTTCTCTATTTAATTTTTTGTTGTCATTTATGTAAAGTTCAAAATAGTATAGAATGATTGATAATAATAGTCTTAATAGAAGAAGAAGAAGAATGTGATGTGGTTTTGTAGAATAGTTTAGAGAATTAATGATGGGTGAGTTTCTTCATGCATTTGAAAATCACAGTGATGCTGAAGCAAATGTTGAATATGTTGGTGACACTGCAAATTATGGACATAGACGATCTAACAGGTTTTGTTTTTAACTTCAGTTTGTTCAAATTGTTGTAAATCTATTCGTTATCGTGTTTTTTTAGATGAATTGGACCTGTTTGGACTTATTTGAGCTTATTTTGTGGCATGAGCACTAGTGAGATAAGTACTTAGGAGATTGTTTGGAAAAACTTACGAAAACAGCTTATGACATGTCCATAAGCTCTTTTAGCTTATTTCTACAAGTTCTTTATGATAGCTTATGAAAAACAACTTACAACTTATATGAAAACAATTTGACTTTATTTTATTGTTTGTTATAGAAATAACTTATATATAAATACTTGTATGATAAGAGCTTATGATGTAAGTACTTAATTAAGTTATTTATCCAATGTGTGTGCATTTTTCAGTGCTTCTGATAGGAACTTGAAATTCTCAAGAGGTGGTGGAGTTTTGCATCCTATAGGGAAAGACCATGATGAATTTCTGGTGAGTTGTTTTTACATTTTAGATTGTAATTTTTAACTTTGATCTTTAAGATTGTGATAAACAATGATTGTGCATTGTGTTGGTCTTGAAGTTTTGAAGATGAGTTGAAATAATTAACTGGTTTTGCCATGACTTGAACAGGCATCGCCACTTTCAGTGAGGACTTCTAGGTTACAAACTCCGTTGCACGACAACCTCAATTGTATAAACAAAAAATCTTTTTCAAATCATAGACCATCACTGGAACAAGATGTAAGCTATATATAATAGGGATTTAATGGCTCTTATCTGATATCTCTCATTATGGTTTTATGTACCATTGGAACTTATCTCTGGATTTCTAGATTCTTAACTGCATTTCCTATGAACAATTCTATTAAACATTCCATTGACAGAGATAACTCAAAATGAGTTTATTTTTGCTTCTTGCTACTTTCATTTTCACCCCCAACAAAATTGGCTATGAAAATCAACTTCAGTTTTTATTTTTAAGATTTTAAGGCATAACATAAGTTCAATTTACAAGGGATGAAAGCCAACAGTGGGTCTTGCTGAAAGAGTCAGCCTCCCACAACTTGACGAATCATGGTTCGAATTCTCACTGAGATTGGCATGTATTTAGTGGTCACCAACTTCTGGAACATGATTGATTTCTGTAGGAAGAAGCATATGGGTCGACCAGAAAAAAAAGAGAACGCTAGAAGTAGCCTAGAAGAGACCTTAATAAGGGAAAGAAATTGATTATATCTACTTGTAACTTCTTTCTTGATATCATGTGTTTCACTAAATCAACTTGGCCTACTTACAAAATAAGAGGTCTGAAATTACTTTATTGTGGGATCAGAGAGGCAATTCCTAAAACAACCTTCATCAATAATGCAAACTTTTAGAAGCATCTTAAGTGAAATCACAATGGAAATAGTAGAAAATAGTTATACATGAAAAAGAAAAAAAATGGGTTTGGCAACCATATTCTTTGCCTTTTTGGGAGATGCATCTTCTGTATTTTATCTTTTTCATGTGAACATACGGGACGAAACATGCTTGGCTTTAATTTCTGAAAAGATAACTTTAGATGGTGCAGGTTCTTATTTTCCTGTACCATGGTTGTGGCATAGTATTTTACTTATTCCCAGAGTCATATATTATTGATATACAGGTTGAGCAGCTACAGTTACGCCTACAGCAGGAGAAATCCATGCGTATCCTGCTCGAGAAAGCAATGGGCCGAGCCTCAAGTACTTTATCACCTGGACACAGACACTTTGCTTCTCAGGTAATTTGACTATTGTTGTTCAGGTAATGGTCAATGGGCCTGTGCTCTGTTCACATTTGAAGCTGTTAAGATAGGAGAGTAGGTGTGGTTGGAGATATGAACCATTCTTGTGCACTCACCAAAAAGCATAAGCTTTCAGTAATTCAGTTTAATTTTGTTCTTCATTGATAAACTCGACTCTACAATGAATAAAACATTCACAACTAAGTTGTGAAGACCAAATGAGCTAATTGCCTCATTCTAATGTAAAGGATGGAAGTTTGATGATAACTGATAAGCATAAAGTGACTCGTTACTTGGATTTTAAATTTTGATTGGCATGCGTATGCACAACGTAATGTTTCTCATGAAAGCTTTGGCTCCTATAAGTTTTTGTTGCGTGGAAATTAATTATTTCTATTTTTTCTCCCTTCTTAGACCAGAGACTTAATTGCTGAAATCGAGTTACTTGAAGAAGAGGTTACAAGCCGTGAGCAGCATGTGCTTGCTATGTACAGGAGTATTTTTGAACAGTGTGTTAGCCAGCCACCTTCTGAACAAAATTCTGGTGTGGCTTCACCTGTCCATACAAAACACGAATCAAGGAAGCACCCAAGTATAATTTCAAGCGCTTTCTGTTCGTCAAAAAACTTCCCCTTGCGACCCCTGCAAGCTTTTATTTCAAACAACGATTTGAAGAATAGAATCTTTGGGGCAAGTCATGTTCCTTTATCAAGTGGAAAAGGCAAAGTTTATTTTGGAAGGACTTGTCCCGATTCCACCTCGAAGGTAGGATGTATGATGTATCCCAGCATTTGTAGTTGCTAGTTGCTCATTTTATTTCATGTGCATTTGCTCGGAATGGGAAAACGGTTCTATTCTAAATATAATATTATAGTCACTAAAGATGGAATCAGCATAGTAAATATGCTCTTCCGGTGTTTGTCCTATCCAAATTCTCACCTTTATCATATGTTAGGTTCACGAGAAGTTTTCTTCGACAGAGAAAACCCCTGTATTGGGAACTTTAAAAGATCATCTACACCAATGCCCAAACAGGCTTTCTGAGGAGATGGTGAAGTGTATGGCAACTGTATATTGCTGGCTCCGTTGTGCAAAATCTGTCAATACTGAAAACAGTAGGTCACCCTTATTGTCAAGGTCGTCCACCAATGCCATACAGCCACGACATGGTATTGTAGAGGATCGAGATTGTTCTTGCAAATCTGCAGTGGAGATATCTTGGATAGCAACACGAAAACGTCATTCTTCTCATGCTTCTTACGCCATTGACAACTACAGGTTGGTTCTTTGCATATAATTTCTAAACAATGTTACACATATGGCTATGAGTGCTCAAATTCAATTATTTTTTCGATGCATCAACAAATAAGCTAAAGGTAGTAGAGTGCCTTCAGATTAATTCTTTGTTTGGAAAATTAGAACTTAATGACTAGTAGTTCCTTGGTAATATTGGCATGAGTGACATACAAGTGACTTCTATTATACATTTATTGCAATCTGTATGATTCTTTTCTAGATTTCCCCCCTTTTATCTGACAATTCTATTCTGTACATCTTATTATATATGAAGACCTTTATTCTAGTTTGAAATAGTCAGACTACCAGGACACCTTCGTCAGATTATTAAGTCTTCAGAAATTCAAGTGAAGTGTGTTAAAAAAACCACGTAAAAGTTATTCTATCATTCTTCTTGGATTGTTGACTTAACTCGTTTATCTTGTTTCCTTCAGAGTTCTAGTCCAGCAGCTTGAAAGGGTGAATATCAGTCAAATGGAATGTGATGGAAAAATTGCATTCTGGATCAACGTTCATAATGCTCTTGTGATGCATGTAATGTTCACATCATATGATTTGCCATGGTTTTGATTTACCAATTTTCAGCACTCACATAACTTCTTCCTTTTGCTGTTGGCAGGCATATTTAGCATACGGAATTCCCCAGAGCTCTCTAAGGAGGTTGGCCTTGTTTCACAAGGTAGTATTTCTTTATTTGATTGTATATACTGTCATCAATCTGAAGCAAGTTCTTGAAAACTTTGATGAAGAGATTATCTAACACATTGATGTTATTAAAACTTTTAGAAGGGTTAATTATATACTTTCTCCGTGCTTGTGACAAGCCAGTTACTGTTTTACCGTGATGAAAAAGTCTAGGATCATAACCAAATGACTTGTTTATCTATCAGTAGTATTGATTTTTCTATCAGTCACATTATAAAGTAACTTCTGCATTTACATGTAACAACAACAAGTAATCTATTAATTACTTGTATGACATTAACCTTTGTTCTGAGATTGCTTTGACATGTCATGTCATAGTCCTACACTTAGTTTTATTCTTGATTACATCCCTTTTTCTAAAAACAATTAAATCAATATACATCACACAGAAAATGAATTAACGAGTACAGTTGTGTAGTGCAGGCTGCTTACAAAATTGGCGGTCATATTATAAGTGCAAATACCATAGAGCAAGTGATATTTTGCTTCCGAACACCTCGCCTTGGACGGGTACTCACTTATTTTTTTGTAAAAACTTGGCACCCATAAATGTACACACACACACACATGTAAAAACTTGGCACCCATAAACACACACACACAGACAATTGTAAAAACTTGGCACCCATAAATGCACACACACACACACATTTGTCTGTTTTGGGCTGCTAAGGTTTCCCATGATTTGCTTCTGCTGCTAGGAATACTATGTTGCTGCAGAAAGACATTAGTCTATAGTCATCTATGTTCTTGTAAACTGAATTATGTAGTTTGTTTCCCCACTTGGATAATGGAATGAGAATACTTAACTCTACAAGACAGTTTTTTTTATTGAGGGAGATGCTTAGACCTTCATTAGGACCTTAATTCACTTTCAAATTCTAATGTTGATGCTAAAATTACATCTCTGTTTCATCTGATTATTGTTTGTGTTTTTATCAAACACAGTGGCTTGAAAGCGTTGTGTCTGCTGCCCTTAGGAAGAAAAGTGGTAATGAAAGACAACTCATCAACTCAAAATTGGGTATTAGTGATTCCCAACCTCTTGTCTGCTTTGCTCTTTGCACCGGAGCATTGTTAGATCCTATGGTAATTTTTCTCTCATTTACTTCTTTGTTGTTTGAATATCACCGGGAAATGTGAATGCTAATTATGTAGGGTTTTATTCTTATTGAGTTTATATCTAGCTCAACATTGATGCATTGATGAAGAACAGATATGAAGTAAATAAGAGAAATTCTTTAAAAATAGGGAATGATTTTTACAATTTCATCAATAATACTTCCTGCTCTCTGATACACAGAAATTAAAGAGTTGATCAATAATCTTGTTGGTACAATGCTGCAGCTAAAAGTTTACTCAGCTTCAAATCTTAAAGAAGAGCTGAATGCTGCCAAGAGAGAGTTTCTACAGGCAAATGTAGTTGTGAAGAAGTCTAGTAAAGTTTTTCTCCCTAAATTGGTGGAAAGATTCTCCAGAGAAGCATCAATCAGCATTGATAATATTCTTGGATGGGTCATGGAAAGTGTTGACAAGAAACTGCATGATTCAATACAGAAGTGCCTTGATCGTAAGGCCAACAAAAAGCCGTCTCAGATCATAGAATGGCGGCCTTACAGTTCTAGATTCAGGTACATGTTTTCCAAGGATCTAATAGACAAACCATGGTGGGTATGATGACATGCTACAGCTCTGAAGAGGTTCTTATTGGCCCTGGAGCATAGCTTATTTGAGCAAGGAAGGAAGTTAAATATAGGTGCTTAAAGAAATTTCTTGTACATTATAGCATAATATGATATCTGCTTTTCTTAGATAACATACTCTAACTATGTAATATCATTCCTATATATTTTGAATAATGTAGTACACCTAATTAACATGAACGAATAAATTCTATTTAAACTTTGAGGTTGTAATTAAGAAGAGTCATGCATTCTTAATTGGTATGACTGGATAACTTAATTAACTTCTGATCTTATAGTCAAAAGTTCTTCATTTCATGAATTATGCTCGTCAACCACGTTATTATTGACCAATATGCTACTCTCAAACTTCGAATCCCATCGGTAACCACGCTTCTTGTAACATGTATCCACATTGTCACCAAATTTGCCATAGTAGGACACTGTTTACCATTGGAATATTGTTTCCCTTTGCTGGTGAACTTCTTCGGTTTTGAATAATTTGCCATTGAATTATTTTATCAGGTGGAGGCAATTCGTGTTGTCTTTCATGTTGAATCACAATCACCATGGAGAATACTCGATTTAGGCCACGTAAATGTTACTTAGGAAAGATGCTAATTTTATTTTTTTTTATTTTTTATTTTATAAAAGTTTATCAATTAAAAAACATAAATGGCTGATTCACAATATAGCAAATTGTACATGTTTTGAGACTTCAAAGACTAATATGAGAAAAAACTTAAAAGGCTAATTTGATAAATAAGTCAAAATTAAAGAACCACGTGTATAATTTTATCTAAATAAATATTTCAGAGACTAAAAAACATCAACCAAAGCAAAAAAAAAATGATAAGGATTAAACAAAATTTTACCAAAAATAAATAAAAAATTATATATTTGAAATACCAAAAACAATTTAAAACTTAAGATAACCAAAAAAGTTTATTTTACTATTCACTGCGCCCAATGTGCTATTTGGCGTGCGTTTGAAGCACATCAACCGTGAAACCTATACTGAATTTAATTGTTATAAATTAAATCCATAAAGAAAAATTTGAAACACTGATATTTTTATTAATTTTATAAAAAATAATAATAATTGAAAGTTTAACTTTTTTTTGAAAAATTAAAAGTTTAAATATAAATATAATACTCATGTAAAAAAAATATAATACTCATAAGTTGTTTTAAAAAGAATACTTTTTGTATTTGTAAAATCTACAAAAAAAAAATACTATAATACTTTTGTACCAAAAAAATATAATGCATCTTTGGAATTAGAATAATTTTATGTAACCAAAAAAAGAATTAAAATAATTTAGCGTAAATTAAAATAAAAAATAATCCCTATAAAAAAATTGCCCTAATTTTCATGAGTACTGATTTATGTAAACCCACTGTCAGCCGTTGGATCACAGCATCTGCATCTAACGATACACGTATTTGACATATTTACCCTTCTATACTCTAATAACTAATTATCTGTGTAAAAGGTGACGCTGTTCTCCAACTATAGCGGTTTTCAGCTATAATAATAGCCCTAGATAGTTGATACTTTCTCCAAGCGAATCGACACCATCCACGTGTCTTGATGTTAGCCTCCTAAACTTTCACCACCGTTCGATCTTCACCACTTAAGAACAAACCCACTTTTTTTAAATATTTTTGATTCCCATCACTTCCATCTAATTTCCTTTCCTTCGGAAAAAAACAAAAATTTCGAGTGACTTTTTTTCTAAGCCAAAAAAGAAGAACAACAATTATAGAAAAGAAAAAAACAAATCCACTCGCGAAAATACCAGTTTCACTTCACACCTTTTTCTGTTATCACTCTCGCCGGAACCCTAATTTAATTTGATTGAACTCGAATTCATTATCCACCGGTGAGATTCAATTGAACTTGTGAATTTTTCTTTTGTTTGTTTTTTTTTCTTTTTCTGAAACTAAAATTACACTTACGAAGTTTTGTGTGTGTGTGTGTGTGTGTTTCGGTGAGTAGATGAGTTTACGATTTGGGAATCAGTGAGATAAAAAAGGGCTGGATTTCATCGCCGGATGGAGGGAGGTAGCGTCTCTAGACTTCTTCTGGTACTGTTCATGTCCGACTTAGGTTCTTAATTTTGTTTGTTCTTAATTTTTTGTATGATTAGGGCTAAAGATTTGTTTTTTATTATTTTTCTTTCAAATTGTTAATTTTATTCGGAAATGATCACTTTCTTCCTCATTAGTAAATGTTAACTTTTAAATTTACGCAGAGAAGAATTGTTCAACGGCTGTTTTTAATTTGACAAGTTGGTTGATCTCATTAGATTATTACTGTCGTTGTTATTACTCGGTTTTTTATTGAATTTTTGTTAAGGGGGTGATGGTTGTGTTGTTAATTGGTTAGATTTCTTACTTGAGTCGGCACACTTCACTTAGTTCCAGATTTTTTTTAAGAATTGCTTGATCTAACAATGGTTTTTAAACCTGCCGCGTGTCGATGAGATAAGGGTGATGAAGAAGCCACCAAATGTTACAATTGCGCTTCCTGAAAAAGCTTTCTCTTTAGACGATGGCTCAGCATTAACCCATTTGAATGATTTATGAAATCAGAATAAATTAATAATTTGGATTTTTTTTTTTCACTTATATATGTTTATTTTTGATAATATTCTCTAAACCATTTCGCAGATCATGAGACAGTCAACCAAAGGCATTGTTCTCTTCTGTTCCATCCTGCAAAGTGCATCAGTTGTAGATTAGAATATTTGATAGATATATTACCGTCGGGAAACCTTAATTGTTTTTTATATAATATTTGGTTTTTATTTTATTAAGCTTTGTTAGGTAATATGTACATATTTGTTTGCAGCGTGGAAAATTTGAGTTGTGGGGTAACTAGTAATTGCTAAAAAATACAAGCTTTTACCACCTCTGCTAAACCGAGGTTGTGTTTTCCTGCTTAGTATTTGGGGTCAAAAACTGTTGTCAGAGAAGACAATGATTTTTGAATTTGAATGATTTTCTATGTCTTTGTGCATCCTTTTGTCTATGCATGTATGTATGTACCACATATATGCTTATGTTTGGATGATGGATGCATATGTCAAGGTGGCAGACCTTATGTGTGTTCTGTCTGCTTTTGTATTTGTTTCTATGCATGTGTTCCTACTCTATGCATTGCATGCATACATTTATATCAAGTTTTAGAAATATTCTTGTTGTTTATCTTTTTCTAATGAGCTTATTTGCTTTAGGGATTCACCCATGGATTATGATGACAGTGATTTTGAAAGCCAGAATCTCCATTTAGCCAGTGAAGGGAGCTCCAAATTTCCTCCAGTATTAAGACCATATGCTCTCCCTAAGTTTGATTTCGACGAAAGCCTTCAAGCAAATTTAAGATTCGATAGTTTGGTTGAAACAGAAGTTTTTCTTGGCATTGAAAGTAACGAAGATAACCAGTGGATTGACGCATTCTCTCGCGGGGGTAGTAACATAGAGTTCAGTTCAACTGCTGCTGGAACTTGCTCTATATCAAGGCATGACAATGTGTGGTCCGAGGCCACTTCCTCAGAATCTGTTGAAATGCTCTTAAAATCTGTTGGACAAGGGGAGTATAATCCTAGACAAACTGTTATTCAGGAATCAGATGCCTGTGATGAACTGGCCTGCTTAGCTAAGCAAATGGACTCCAATCCAAAACCTGATGATAGAAATGAATTCAAAGTTGATGATACAGATTTACAGCCACCTGGTGGTACAAATACAAGTTTTTATGGATTGAAGGAGAATGTAGGAATGGAGCAGTCTCAGGCTGGAGTTTCCCATAGTCATGAAAGTGATTTATCCATTGATGTAAGTTCAGGTATTCTTGAACCAAACGATGCGTGCCAAAATATTGACATCCCTATTTCTGAGGGTAGTCCAACTTTCTTTACCAATGATAAAGATAACAATACTAACCAAAGAGAAGTTGAGACTGTGGCTGATGACTTGCATCACGGTGAAATGCATGATTCATCAGCACTTGCGGTGGAAACTGATATTACCGAATCATCTATGCAAAATATGGTTAATGAGCAACAACGTCCTCAACAAACACACACTAATAATCAAAATTCGGAATCTTCTATGACTAACCAAGAAACTGTTGTAGTCACACAGACTCTGGATGAAAATGCAGTTGGTGCTGATACACATCATCCCGATAAATCTGTTTTCTCAATCCCCACACAAGAAACTTTGGAAGGAGGGAGTGTAGTTAAAGGATCTGAGACCGGGTTAAGTAGTTTAGAGGATTCCATGGGAATGGGAACTATTGCAGTTTCGGATTTGCAGAAAGAAGAAAGATGCAGTGAAGACATATGGTCCTGTGATCTGTCTCGGGCCAATGCTAGTAAAAACTTAGTTTTGCTTAAAGATGTGGCAATGGTCGATCAGTCTGCACCAGATACATGCACATTGCCAAAGGTTTCAATTAATGATGATTCTGTCTTTGAGGGGCAGGTGGTTGAGGTTAGTAATTCTAGTTATGGGATTTGTCCTAATCTCCAGCAAACTGTCGATGTCATGGAGAAGAAAACTTACAGTGTAAGCAATGTTCATAAGGAAAATGAGTCATTGAACACTGGTGGTGACCACATGGATACAGGGATTTTATCTTGCAAGTCAGAGGCATCTATGTTTCCTGCAGAGGAAAATGGCATTGCTGTTGTTGGTGAAGGAAATAATGATAACATGTTAGGTGGTTTTTCTGTTTCAACAAACTCTTCCATTGTGGGTGAGTCGACTCAAATATGCGTAAACAATGAACCTGATAGGCAAAATGACCTAGAAAAGTTTGACCAAGATGATTTTGTCAATGATGAAGAGAAGACAAAGATTTGTTCTGATATGAGTCAAATGCATTCTGATGTTGCCCTATCCCATCTTGGTGATAAGGGAGTTGTTTCATCCCTTCTTAGTGCATGTAGCATGCAATCTGAGTTGACAACTTCCTCTGTGTCAATCAACGTCAAGCCTGTCAATAATTCAGGTATATTATTGTATTGGATTTATCTTGTTACACCGAGTCTAAGTGGTACACTATTATGTGGAACCATATATGAAAAAATGTTAAGAACTTCACTTTAAAGTGAAAAACTGTAGTTACCATATTGATGCATTACTTGCTAACTTTCTTGTTTACCAATAATAAGGTATAAGTTCTACACTGATTGTGGATCAAACTTAATAAAAATGATTGCTTCAGAAAATAAAGATGGATCTTAGGATTATACGTAACAGCCCCTAACTTCAAGGTTTATTTTCATCTTGTTTTCAGCTTCACAAGTTGTTTCAGAAAATATTAGTTTGACATCCTGTGAGATAATGAATGATACACCTCCTAGTGAAGTTGTTTCAACTCATGGAGCTACTGGTGACAACAATAATCAAAGGGTAACTACTGTTGAGTTATCTTCTGCCGAGGGAAAAGAAGAAATTGATATGAAAATAGCAGAGGAAGCTGGTATACCAACTATTGCTGGGTCTTCTGAACAGGAAACTGCTCCTTGTCCTGTTAAGGAAACAGAAAAACTTCATACTTCTGGACATTTGATATGTGACGTGGCAAGTGACAGTATGCTTGGTGTAGGGATGCATGATGCTGCAAAGATTGGTGAACCTCAAAAAACAATAGATGATAAGGTTACCCAAGAATGCACAAAAGAGATTAGGATGCCTCCAGTTCTATGTGAATCGTCAGAGAAACAGGGTGATGGTGTCACAAAGTCTGTTATTGAGGATGACAAGGAGACTTTACAGGAGATTCATGACAAGTCACCCTCGAAAGAGTTAGGTAATCAGCAATCCTGTCTTGTCCATTTCAAAAATTTGTTTTTAAATTATGTATTTTGTTATGGGGTTGATGTGTTCTTGATCATGGAGAAAGCATACATAATACATGGTGCCAACTTGTCAAGTTTATCAAATTTTGTTTTGAATGATTTGATTATTAACTTTTGTGTATGTACTCATTATCAAATTATTGCATGTCTGCTTACACCATGCAACTAATTGGAACACTGATTTTATGTATTTATTCATTAAATGTCATGCTGAAGAGCATCTCATGATTTTCCCAAGTTACTTGTAGGTGATGTTTTACTTGGTAACAAAGATTGTGTATCTACTGCTCCTTTGCCGGACTCTTGTGTTAAGTTGCCTGAAACTGGTAGCTTTCCTGCCAATACTAATTGCAGTACCCCCAGTACATTCAGAAGCCCTTTTCAAACTGAAAAGGATGAGAATCAAGGTAAAGCTTCTGCTAATCAGAACCCTCCAGCATCTGATTTGAAAAATTGTGGTACAAATAATACGTTGACTACTGCTCAAGTTCTAAAGGGGAATACTGCATCTAAAGATGAGAGAAGCTCAACTCCTGAGGTAAATTTTGTGGTTGATTTATCCATGAAGGACACTGTAGATGTAAATACAGAAGATGTCGGCAAGAGACATTCAGCTCCTGTTATCACAACCAGCAATGCATCGATTGTAAGTCTTGTTGCAGTTTATAATTCAAGCCAATAAATTGTTATCTGAAATTCTGGACGATATTTTTTTTATTGCTTATATTTCCTGATTGAGTTTCTTCTGGGATTTACAAGGGGTTTTCTTGTAAGGTTCATTATGTGAAATGCTTGGATGATATATTTTGTTGTTTATGCTATGAAGGACACTGTAGATGTAAATACAGAAGATGTCGGCAAGAGACATTCAGCTCCTGTTATCACAACCAGCAATGCATCGATAGTAAGTCCTGTTGCAGTTTATAATTCAAGCCAATAAATTGTTATCTGAAATTCTGGACGATATTTTATTTATTGCTTATATTTCCTGATTGAGTTTATTCTGGGATTTACAAGGGGTTTTCTTGTAAGGTTCATTATGTGAAATGCTTGGATGATATATTTTGTTGTTTATGCTATGAATGACAAATGATCTTACAGACTTCTTTTTATACTTTTCTTCCTTTGCTTCATTATTGAAGGCTTTAGAGGAATCTCCTTCAACTTCTGTGCTAGGTCCTTCAAAAACCAAAACTGTAGCAAATATCTCCCGTGGAAGTCCACAAATATCAGATCGAGAGGCAACTTTAAGTGCTTCTAAAGCTACACCTGAGCGCAAAACTAGGCGATCATCTAATAAGGCAGCTGGAAAGGAATCTACTAGAAGAGGTCGTGTGAAAGGCGCAACTCCCGCTAGACAGTCTGAAAGAGATGACAAATCAACAAAAGTTTCCCTTAGCTCATCTTCTGGTTTCAAGCTGATGCAATCAAATGAGGTACAACAGTATGGGCACATCGATTCCAGTAGTTCAAAGCCATTTGTTCATATAAATACTTCAACATCAAGCCTTCCAGATTTGAACACTTCTACTTCTTCACCTGTCTTGTTTCATCAGCCGTTCACAGATCTGCAACAAGTACAATTGCGCGCACAAATATTTGTCTATGGAGCATTGATGTGAGTTCAAATGTTGGTTTTGTAACATGCTATTTAATCGTAAGGGATACTAATGTGATGTCTGCATGTACTTACAAATCATCTATCTTGCATTTCTTCACCTATTCCCTATAAGAGATCAGACCTAACATTCCCATTTCCCATAATTTGATGTGTGATTGAAAAATTGAGAATCATCGTTTGTTGATCGTATTTCTTGACCTTTCTGTTATAATTGGTATGTTGGACTTTGAACCTGTTACTCGTTCAATCACAATGTTATCTGGGAGCCAAGGTGCATGGAAAACATTTAGATCTGCATGATATAGCTATTATTAATGTTCTATATTGTCTAGCTTGATAATCAATTGTCCCAATTATTGCTTTTACTGATATTGTTGCAGTCAAGGCACAACACCAGATGAGGCACATATGATATCAGCTTTTGGGGGGACAGGTTAATCTTTTTGTGTATTGTGAATTACTTGCATGCCTTTTTTTTTTCTGCCTTTTTGTTCTTAAAACAAGAAACCTGAGTTCCTAGATATTGTGCTTTTAGATGGTGGAAGGAGCATTTGGGAGAATGTCTGGCGTGTTTGCATAGAAAGGCAGCATAGTCAAAAATCTCATCCCATCAACCCAGAAACACCTCTACAATCACGATCTGGTATTTTTTGTGAATTTTTTATATATAGCTTTTTTGCTAGTTTGATTAGTTAATGTGATTGTTTAACTCTTGCTAATTGAGATCTGCAGTTGCTAGAACATCTGATTCAACAGTTAAGCAAAGTGCACTTCAAGGGAAAGGTATCTCTTCACCTCTTGGTAGAGGTTGCAGCAAGGCTACTCCAACTATTACTACTCCCCTAATACCTCTATCATCTCCTCTCTGGAGTCTGTCAACTCTCTCTTGTGATTCACTGCAATCCAGTGCCCTTGCAAGAGGTTCTGTTGTGGATTATTCGCAGGCACATACTCCTTTGCATCATTATCAATCTCCGCCTCCGAGAAATTTTCTTGGACATAACACATCATGGATATCCCAATCCCCTCTTCGTGGACCATGGATTGGATCTGCAACTCCTGCGCCTGACAATAGCACCCATCTTTCTGCATCACCTGCCTCAGATACAATTAAGTTAGGTTCAGTCAAGGGATCTTCTTTGCCTCCTTCCTCAAGCATAAAAAATGTTACTCCTGGTCCTCCTGCCTCCGGCACAGGCTTACAAAGTATTTTTGTTGGGACTTCTTCTCAGCTTGATGCAAACATTGTGACAGTACCACCTGCTCAGCATTCTTCAGATCCGAAGCCCAAAAAAAGGAAAAAGGCTGTGCCATCTGAGGACCTTGGCCAGAAGCCTTTGCAGTCTCTGACTCCAGCTGTCGCTAGCCGTGCATCTACTTCTGTTGCTGTTGTGACCCCTGTTGGCAATGTGCCAATATCTACTATTGAGA
Source organism: Cicer yamashitae (assembly GCA_037974755.1). Lineage (NCBI taxonomy): Eukaryota > Viridiplantae > Streptophyta > Magnoliopsida > Fabales > Fabaceae > Cicer > Cicer yamashitae. Next base: position 2,637,026 of record JBBPBQ010020322.1, on the reverse strand, counting down.
AATCAGTTGTTTCTGTATCTCCTCTAGCTGATCAACCCAAAAATGATCAGAGTGTCGAGAAGAGGATTCTGTCAGATGAGTCTCTTATGAAAGTTAAGGAGGCTAGGTTACATGCAGAGGAAGCTTCTGCTCATTCTGCTGCTGCAGTGAATCATAGCCTAGAGTTATGGAGTCAGTTGGATAAGCATAAAAGTTCTGGATTGATGCCAGATATTGAGGCCAAATTAGCCAATGCAGCAGTTGCGGTTGCAGCTGCTGCAGCAGTTGCAAAGGCAGCGGCTGCAGCTGCTAATGTTGCATCAAATGCTGCATTTCAAGCAAAATTGATGGCCGATGAAGCATTGATTTCATCTGGTTGCGAAAATTCCAGCCAAAGTAAAAATTTCCTCTCCGAGGGTACTAGTAACGCGGGACAAGCTACGCCTGCTTCCATTTTGAAGGGCACAAATGGAACCAATAGCCCCGGTTCGATCATTGTGGTTGCAAAGGAAGCTATTAGAAGGAGAGTGGAAGCAGCTTCAGCTGCCACCAAAAGAGCTGAGAATATGGATGCCATTTTAAAGGCTGCTGAGCTTGCAGCAGAAGCTGTATCTCAAGCAGGAAAGATTGTAACTATGGGTGATCCTTTGCCATTAATCGAATTGGTAGAAGCTGGCCCAGAAGGATGTTTAAAAGCAGCACCAGAGTCTTCTCGGGAAGTTGGATTATTGAAAGACATGACCAGAGATCTTGTGAACATTGACATTATCAGAGATATCCCCGAAACTTCTCATATACAAAACAGAGACATTTCATCTAGTGGAATGTCAGCTTCTATCATGATCAATGAAAAGAATTCAAGAGGACAAAAGGCGCGCAATGTTTCTGATTTAGTCAAGCATGTTGACATGGTTCTTGGATCTGAGCCTGAAATACAGGCTTCTTCTTTCACTGTTAGTAATGGATCTGAAAATCTTGGCGAAAGTAGTTTCAAGGAGGGCTCACTTGTGGAGGTTGTTTTCATTGTCCTTTGTTTATTTCTTTATTTCTTTTTCATCTAGTATAGTTTTCAATCAAATTCACATGAATTCTTTACAATTTTGAAAATTAATGTGTTGCTTTTAAATTAGATTTTTGTCTGACCATACCTAGTGGGAAAAGGCTATGCTGATTCTTATTGCTTTTGAATTAGAATTTTCTTAGTAAACTGAAGCTATCATATATATCAGGTTTTCAAAGATGATGAAGGTTATAAAGCTGCATGGTTCATAGCAAATATTTTAAGCTTGAAAGATGGTAAAGCTTATGTATGCTACACTTCGCTTGTAGCTGTTGAAGGTTAGTCAAGCTTATATGTGCTTGTACTTTCTTGAAAATGGAAGCATCTTATTGATTAGCTGACAAGTTACAAAAATGGCTTGACTGTATTTCCATACTTTGACTGTTAATGGTAAAGCCAATGGATTACGGATGTTGCTAATGTGTGTGTGCATTTAGGAGGATTATTCTAAAGGAGATAATCAGGGTGGAAATGTTACAAAATTATATGACTGACTTATTGGTTATTTATTTATTTGTTTGTCGTAAGTAATTATTTTACAATTGAGGCTTTGAAAATAGATTTATGGATTGTGGATAAATCATTATAAAGTAGGTGTTTATAAGGTGTTCATGTTGTCTCCCATGGCCTGGCTATAAATTCTGTGATAGAGCTATATAACTGACTGACTGGTATTTTTCTGAATGTGCTTGTCAAAAGGTAAGAAATTTAGATAAAATTACAATTCCCTCCTTAGAGAGAAACTTAAATTGTACGCCCCTTCCATTCCCTCTAATGCTAAAAAGATCTACACTCCATCTCCTGAGAAGTAAATATGCATTACGCTGTGATCTATTTTAATATTCAAGCTTCTTATACACAAATTTCTCATTATCTTGACTCTCATTATCATTAACATATAGTTTCGAACTCCTGTCACATATGGAACAATAAATAAAATAGGTGTTAAGGGATTTTCAAAGCCCACAGAACAGATTTTTAGAAGTACATTCTATCTTCCAAAGTCTTAAAAGCAATAATAATGAAGTGTTCAAAATTAGTTATCGATGATATTGGAAATTGTAGAGAAAAATCCAACAAGAATGATCATTCAGTCATTCCTCACCATTAAATTGTTCATTTACGTTAAAACTGATTAAAGTGAATTACATATTTACTTCTCAAAGGAGAGAAGTGTAGATTTACATAAGAGAGGAGGAGAGCATAATTTACTCATTAATTTATAAATAGGGCTGTGAAAATTGATTTCGTACATTTTGGATGAAGATGAACAGTAAAAAATAGCTGTTAATTAGATGTTCGTGTTATCTCCCATGGCCTGCAGTAAACACCTGGTTACTATTGAGTATTGACTTGTCAGCCCATTTTTAACTGGGATCTTTTCAATTTCGTATTAGTGAGCAGTCATTCATTATGAGTCGCTTGCAGGGCCTTTAAAGGAATGGGTTTCACTTGAATGTGAAGGAGACAAGCCACCGAGAATACGCACTGCTCGCCCTCTGACTAGTTTGCAACATGAAGGACCAAGAAAGAGACGCCGAACAGCTATGGGAGATTATGCATGGTCTATCGGGGATAAGGTTGACGCATGGATACAAGAAAGGTATCCTTTCTGCTCCTTTTCTTTTTCATTAGCTATTTATTAATGGCCATTTCTACAATACACTATTACTTCATTATGTTTGTATATAGAATTTCATATCATCACTAAGAAGTTTTCTAACATGGTAGTTTTGTTATCAGCTGGCGGGAAGGTGTAATCACGGAGAAGAATAAGAAAGATGAAACAACTTTAACCGTCCACATTCCTGGTATGTATACTGTTTGATTTGATAAAACATTATTTTTATGGTGCCTAGTTTCTTTTTAACAAATTATTGCACATTAGCACCTACATCTAGGAAATATACAAACTGACTGGTTTTTTGTAGCAAGTGGAGAAACATCAGTTCTTAGAGCTTGGCATCTCCGTCCATCCCTTATTTGGAAGGATGGGAAATGGCTTGAATTTTCCAAGGTGGGAGCAAATGACAGTTCTACGCACGAGGTACTCCTGTTTCAACTGCTCACGATGTCCCAACTGCATGTCTGTCTGCTAAATTTTACAATTTTGTATACAGGGTGATACACCACATGAAAAGCGACCAAAGCTGGGTAGTATGAGTAAAGTAGAGGTGAAAGGGAAAGACGAGATGCCAAAAATTATGGATGCTGTGGAGTCGGAAAACCCTGATCAGATGAACTTGCTTAATTTGACTGAAAATGAGAAAGTATTTAACATTGGTAAGAGCAGCAAGAATGAAAGCAAACAGGATGCACGGAGAATGGTGAGGACTGGTCTCCAAAAAGAAGGGTCAAGAGTGATTTTTGGAGTTCCTAAACCTGGGAAGAAAAGGAAGTTTATGGAAGTAAGCAAGCATTATGTTGCACATGGGAGCAGCAAGGCTAATGATAAAAATGATTCGACTAAAATTGCAAATTCTTTGATCCCTCAAGGATCAGGACTACGAGGATGGAGAAATAGTTCCAAAAATGATACTAAAGAGAAATCTGGAGCTGACTCTAAGCCCAAGACTAAATATGGAAAACCACAGGGTGTTTTGGGTAGAGTGAACCCGCCAAGAAACACTTCTGTATCCAATGCATCTTCTCTTACCACTGATCTGACAGGTCATACAGAAATGACGAAGGATTCTTCAAATCATTTCAAGAATGCTTCACAGAGTGAAAGTCAGGTGGAGAAATCATCCTACACTACAACTGATGGAACAACACAAGTACCGATCGTATTTTCATCGGATACTCTTCCTTCTAAGAGGACATTCACATCAAGAGCAAGTAAGGGAAAACTTGCACCTGCGGGTGATAAGTTGCGCAAGGGTGGCAGTGGAAAGGCTTTAAATGACAAACCCACGACATCAACATCTGATGTCCTTGAGCCCCGGAGATCCAATCGCAGGATCCAGCCAACTTCCAGAGTATGTTATGTTTGTATAACTGATAGTGGGTTGTTCCTAGTTGTTTGTCTTTTCCTAATTATGAACCCATTTTTACTGTCTTTGTAAAACCGTATTATTAGTATACCTTGTGTTTTAATCGTATACTGTGTTTTGACTTGTGGCAGCTATTAGAAGGATTGCAGAGCTCTTTGATAGTCTCAAAGATTCCTTCGTTTTCACATAATCGTAATATTCCGAAGGGTGAGCATATCCACATTCCCCGAGAACTTTTATTTCAAGTGTGTTTTTTGCTGGTTGAGTTGGCTGTGTTTTAGCATTCTAACCTATGATAGCTTGTAAATTTAACAGGTAATAACAACCAGGGTTGAACCGAAGGAGCTTGCAACGATGCCGTACAGTTATTAGATGACCGACACACCCAGCATAGATTTGTATATTTATTTATAATAGGGAACCTAGGAATGGAAATTCTTGCTTCCTTTGTTTTAGGCAGAGACTATAGTTCAATAGATGGTCGGCCATATTGATTTAGTATTCTTATTTAAATGTGATTTGATCCTTTTGTCTTATGGCACTATAGGCTGTGCTGTATATGAAAATTCCTTGTTTGTAGATGTTGATTAATATGCGATGTGTCTCACCCTCTAACTGCCCCCGGTTCTAGTCCCTTTTCTTTCTAAACTTTGCTAGAGTCAGTATTAATTTCTATTTATATCGCTTTTTTTAAGTTTTCTGGCAAACAGTTTTGAGTATTAATGAGGGTACATTTTCATCTAAGCACTCTTATTTGCACTTATTTCCATTTGTCAAAAAGAAAAACAAGTTGATAGATTTTGTCAATATTTGGAATTGAGAATAAAATGATGATCTATCAAGTCTAGCCAATACTTTAATATGATGCAGACTTCAAAAAAAATGTCATAAATCATCACTAAATAATGTCTGTTGTCTAGGAAGAAGCTAAGAGCTCACAAACATTATCAATCGCATCTTATAAGACAAGCACACAATGGTTTACTTATGTGTGATTTCTTTTATAGGTGATCAGTAAGTATCTCTGTCGGCACTCTGAGTTTTGAGGTTGGTCTTGATTTTAATGAGTTTTTGGAACCTAACTCATTTGAACTTCTATTTAATTGAAAAAAATAGTTAAGAATTGGGATGAATTTTCAACCTATGATATGGACACATGGGACATATCAAGAAGTACAAAGCAATCATGTGTAAGGAAATTAAAATTGAGTCTATAGAAAGTCGAAAAATGCATGTTGGATCGTTAAGAGAGCATGAAAAATGCATGTTGTTTTGAAAGAGAGATATTTTTGTCTAAAATCTAACAGTTACGAAATCACAAATAATAGTAGCACCCTCATGGTTTGTGTATATGTTAGGAGAGAGACCGAAGAATGCATCGTAGCTTTTGTAGGGTTACATAAGATGCTATATTCGCTTATTCTTTCACTTTTGTGTTTGTGTACTTACTTTCTTATTATACATAATAGAATAGAAAAATTGTGTTCTACCTCTATTTTTATTTGGATAATTTTATCAAGTTGAATAACTTTTTACTTATTTACAATCCTTTCAATTCGGGTGGATATCTTAGAATGCCCTATCTTTTTTTATGTGTAATTTCTAACTTTATTTTCTCATTAGTCAAACAAACTTTTGATATTCAATTATTAATTCTTTCTCTAGTGTCTTCTCTTATTCTCTCCATATTCCTTTTTAATCATGAATTACTAAGAAATTCCAAGTGTGTATTTTGATACCTTTTAGGGTCAAAGATTCATAGCAAGGAATTGAACCTATAATTTTTTTTCCTCAAGTTTTCACTTAATCGAAACCAATTGAGCTTGGTGAGACCACCTTGGTTGATTCTGAGGGATGTGGTAGTCAAAACTATATTTTGGAACAGTGCAAATTGTTGAGTAAGCAGAACAAATAAGTGAACGTATGACTCAATATTTAGGATTAGACACGTTCTTTTTTTATAGGTAAATGCTAGTGGTTAGTTTGTTAAGAGAAGAGGAAATGTTACTAGCTGGGTCGAAATCCTATATATAACTCCTTTGATGTTCTAACCCTTACTACTAGGCTATTCTTCGAAGACAGACATACGCTTCTTTAATGATATGGCACAAAGCTATCTATTTCTATCCAGCTAGAACCTGCTTCTTTCCTAACTCTATTCTTACTCATGAGACTCCTAATTACATTAACATCTTCCCATCTTCCAAAAGATGCATACATATTAGACAACATCACATAGACATAATCTTCATCCCTCTCCAATTCAATCACCTTAGCAGCTGCAGTCTCCGCTACTTGTAAATCTTCCTGAGTTCCACAAGCACCAAGCAAAGACCTCCAAACAACTCCACATGACTCAAAACCAAGTTCATGTATCATCTTTTGTGCTCTCCACAACTCTCCCTTTTGCCCCATGAGTCGTATCATCGAACAACAAAGCTCAGTGGACGGTGCAATCCCATAGTCATTCATCATGGCATCAAAGTAACGAATTGCAGTCTCAAATGGTATTTGGTTATGGGAACATGCTGATATGAGGTTAAGAAACGTGATACCGTCTGGTTCTACATCTCTTTCCATTTTTAGCGACTCAAAGAGGCTGCTAACTTGTGCAAAATCACCATTGCGAGCATATCCAGATATCATTGCATTCCAGCTAATCAGATTTCTATTAGGCAGCACATTGAATATTGATTCGGCATTGTTCACCCGCCCACATTTTGAGTACATGTCGATCAGGGCCGTCCCTACAACTACACATGAATCTACACCATACTTTACTGTGCAACAATGAATCATCATCCCCCATGTTAAGGCCGACAGACTAGCAATACCATTTAAAATGATTGAAAATGTGAACTCATCCATCGGCAAGTTTCTCAAATGCATTTTACCGAACATATCCAAAGCTTCCTGAACTCGATTCCTATTCACAAATCCAGTAATTATGGAGTTCCAAGAAGATGAATTTGGACAGGGCATAGTTGACAAAATCCAAACAGCATCTTCTATCTTCCCAGCTTGAGCAATGCCATTTATCAACCCATTATAAGAAATAGCATTAGGATTCGGCATGAGTTGCAAAAACTTGAACCCAAGTCCAATATTTCCATTGTTTGCACATGCTGCTATGACTGAATTCCAAGAAATAACGTCATCCTTATCAGCGATATCAGAGAATACTCTAACAGCAGGTTCGACCGACCCACATTTCCCATACATATTAATCAAGCAGTTTGCAACAACAGTGTCATTAGCCATTCCCAATTTCACTGTCTTGGAATGAATTGAGCTTCCCAGTTTCAACAAGCTCAGTGGGGCACATGCAGCCATAGCAGATGTGAAAGAGAACGTGTCAGCACAAATTTGAGACCTTTCAAGGTTTATAAAAAGGGACAATGCTTTTTGAAACTTGCCAGCTTGGACATACCCAGAAATCAAAGTGTTCCAAGAAACTACATTTGGTTGAGGAATTTCAACAAACAGATTGTGGGCATGAGTGAAAAAGTGGATTGTGACATAGAATTTGATGAGGGAAGTTGAGACATAGATATTTGAATAATGATAACCAGAACGTAAAGCATAACTGTGGAGCTGTTGTCCGAATTTGCGGCAGCTAAGTTCAGTGGCAGTACGAATGAGATGAACAAGAGCGAATGCATTTGGTTTCATAAAAAATAAGGAAGAGTCAAGACTGATTTTTTGAGTTCCTAAACCTGAGAAGAAACAAAGATTGAATCATATAGAATTCATTCGATTTTATTTTTTTTACTAAAAGAAATTATATTTGTTAATTCAAACAATAGAATGCATACAAATTCAAATTTGCAAAAAGTGCAAGGGGTCGTACACAAGTTAATACCATCAAATGTCTACAAATGTCACAAAATTTAAGTCTTCAAAATATTTATATACATATGTAATTTTTACAATGCTAAAATCATTTATTGAAATATATAATAGATTAAAATTACTATGTCAATTTCAACCAAAATTGAAAAAAAGCGCCACACCTAAAAATCCAAAAAAGAATCGCACTTACAATTAGATGATAAAATAAAAAAAAAAAGAACGAAGAAAAAAAACTAATAGAATTCATTCACCGAAGAAAGTTAATTGTAATTAATAAATTTGTTGAAAAAAATATAACTAATGCATAATACGCTTTATGCACGTTAATATGAAACTTAAGTTGTAATTAATATTAATTACCTTAAAATATCTATAACTAACTTTAATTTTTTGTGTGTGAAATAACTCACTATGTAACACTTTCGTAAAAAAAACTATATGTAACACTGATCATTAAAATATAATAATCAAACTTAATTATATTTTTTGTCTTTATTTTTTTCAATTTGCATAATTGATCCATTTTTCAATTTTTTTAACTATTAGTGTGATTTGACGTGTAACATATATCATATTGTATTTAGATATATTAATTATTTATTTATATCTTATTAATTATATTTACAAAAACAGTTTTTGAAAAGAGGTCGTTCAAACATATTTTTCTTTTAAAATTTTAAAAATAATTTTTTAAAACTATATCAAACTCTAAGAAACTCTTTTCTAGAGTTTTAATGTATGTACCTTTCTTGCTGTATATAAGTGCTTAAGAAAAATCATGGGATTCGAGAAAATAGATAGTTATATTAAATTTGTTAAAAATTAATATTAGTTTTATAAGTTTATTTTTGAAGAAAAGGAATGAATTAATGTCTTTATTATAATATTTATTGTTGATTGCAAAACAAAAAGTATAAATTAATTTAGGTGGTAGAAAATTTAAAGATAGTCTTATAAAAAAGAACAAAAGAAAATTTTAGTAATCTAAAATTTGACCGCAATAAAGTTTAATCAAATATTATTTTAATTATAATTTAAACTCAAGTTCTTCGAAATTTTCTTTTCAACTCTTTTCTTGTGAGCCCTAAAATGTTACATAGATTAAAGAATATTTTGCAATAAAGTTTAATCAAATATTATTTTAATTATAATTTAAACTCAAGTTCTTCGAAATTTTCTTTTCAACTCTTTTCTTGTGAGCCCTAAAATGTTACATAGATTAAAGAATATTTCCTAATTTTTGCTCCAGCAGGAGAATTCAACTTATGTTCTTATTAATTTTTAAAGGCTAAATAAGTTTTTAGTCTCTATAAATTATAACTATTTTATTTTTAATTCTTATAAAAAATTTCATCAACTTTTAATCCTTTACAAATTTTCCTTTTCATTTTTTCTTACGAGTTTGAAACAATTATTGTGTATCTTTCGAATTTTTTAATGATTTTTTGCAGTAATGTTTATGATATATTTAGCGACTTAGACTTATTTAATAAATGATGAATTAAATATGAATTTTTAAGCTTTTAGTGTTTAAAAATTCATATTTAATTAACCATTTAATAAAAAATTCTAAATTTTTGTAAAGAAATTTCTTAAGATGTCCCAAATATTATTGCAAAAAATCATTAAAAATTCAAAAAATACATAATAGTTGATATAAAATTAAGGACAAAAAATAAAAACAAATTTTTTTTAGAGATTAAAAGTTAATAAAAAAATTTATAAGAACTAAAATCAGTCGATAGATTTATTTTGAATTGAAAATAAAATTCGTGTAATCTAATCAATTCCATTTTTAGATTCAGTATATTATTAAGATCAGAGTTTTCAGATGAACTTTTAGATTCAATACCTGGTGAAGAATCTGGAACTCTAAGATTCAATTACCAATCATTTATGCCATAAATTTAAGTCGTTCAAATTTTTCTTTTGGAAGAAGATCTTGTACCCTATCACAACCTGCAGCTATAAACTTGAATGCAATTTACACAAACCATATATTTATATTTATCTATTAACATTTGGCAAAGCGTTGATGTCTCTCTAAGACCTAAACTGAGCCACCCATCTATCCTAAACCCTCCTGATGATTTACAATTACAAATGGAGTGTGAAAATGGTGGCATTGTTGCATTTCATTTATCAATTGATTTTCTGCTGACAAAAAAAGGCGCATGAGGAATATTAACATTTTTTCCCCACACAATAACCTCCCTGGTCCAAAGTTTCTAACTTTATCATGTGATTGTCCTTCTACTCGCGTTCAACATTGATTCGGCTTTTTCAGTCAGCCAGTTAGGTATCAATCTTTGTACCGAGTTCTTCATCCGTATATGGTCTCTCGCACACACAAGAGCTGGGAAATTCGTGAAAGTCACCTCGTCCAGGTCGCATCTCATCTGGCTCTCCCATGAATCCTCTTTGGCAATGCTTAACCTTTCTGGAGAAGGTATTCCAATCCATTTGATTCCTTCCCTCGAAAAGTGTGCTAAGCTTCTTTGAATTTGGTCTAATTGTTCTTTTGTGACCCATATATCTCCTATTATAAAAAACAAAAAGAAATGTTTAACAGGAAGCTTTTTAACCAAGATTAAAAGATTGATGAAAAAAATGTAGGCAGTAAAAGTAAATTATGACCCACAGAAGCACATGTACATGACAACTTAAAAGACCCTGATATTTCGTATACTTTTGCATCAAGTTTAGAATTTTTTCTGTTTATCAAAAGGAGCCACAAGCTTTGCAGAAACCCCCTGTAACAAGTTATACTGTTACAGGACAATTTTTTGCTTTAGCCAAAGAAAAATCAAATCAACTCAGAATTCAATTTTATAAATGACAAAGTTGAAAAGGAAATGTAAATAAGGAAATTTATATATTCTCAACTATTGACTATTGGGAAAACAAATTTTGACTTAAGATTAGTAAGTTAATTAGGTCTAGCTTAAATTCTATAATTTAAATATTAGCAAAGTAGTTGCTTTGATGTCATGCAAGATTTGAATTCAATGTTATCTGACCTGCTCTACTACTATCCACAACCATATCAGATTTGATTTCTGGATAGGGTTTTGCTATTTTTATTAAGTGAGTAAGTGAAGATGCTTACGGTCTAAACCACTTACTTTTGGAGAATGGTCATTACTATTTAGCAGAGGGCACTGTAGACTAAAGCTAAAATGTACAAACTTAACTAACAAAAGTTATGGTCTGGGAAGTGGGAACTGCATATATTATACTAATAATACAAGTGTACAACCTCAACTTTCCTTGGAACTTTTCAATATATGCCCTATAATTGGACTTTGCTAACTCCAAACAATATTACAAAATATGCAATTGTTGTCCCTGGTACAAAACCAACCGCTCCCTAAAATTGTTCAAGTTGTGAGAGCTACCATCTTAAAAGGTGCGTAAATAATCAATAGAAGAAAAATGTGCGGAAGGAATAGGATCATACCTCATTTGAACATGTTACTTGAAAAATTGTTTAAAGCTTAACACAATTTTGTATCCTATACTTTCTATCTTTCAACAACTTTGATCTTATAATTAATTTATTTTTTTTATATAAGACTGCCAGTGAATAAATAAGTAGTAAAAACAAGTTTTCCTAAAGTCAAGCAAAACGAAAAAAAGCTTCCCACCTATTCTTAATATAATTCAAGAGTAAATAATGCAATATAGCAGCCATATTTCATAACAGAATAATCATCGCTATGATTCTAGCTATTCCATTACTATATGTGGATAATCCTTTGTATATTCTTACCTTCGACCAGCTAGAATCTTGGCCATGTTGCCATTATTGTTAGTGACAAATACATCGCTTTCATCACAAACAATGTAGTCTACAGCAGCAAGGCGGGATGAGAATGGAAGGAAAGGTTTCAGCTCTTCATCAGCAAGCATCTCCTTTGTATAGATGTTAGGGAAAAGATCTTTGAGAGGCTGCATAGTCTCGTCCCCTCCATATATTTCTCCCGATGCAACATAGAGGTATGTGTCATTTGTAAAACCAAGTGCACGCAACATCAAACCCACTTCATGAGGAGTAAGAGGACATTTCCCTCGCTTCCGTTCTCCATCTGGGCTCAAATCCTGTTTTATCACAAGGCAACTACTCATTCATTTCATGTCAACATAAGATAATTAATTAGCTTCAAATTTAAGTAGTATTACATAGTAAAATAATTTGTACTTAGAAAGCATATCAGGTTATGTCTCAAGAAACAGTGTAGGTTTCAACTTTCAACACATCCAGAAAGTCAGCACTGTTAAGAAAGGACAAAAATGCCACACACTTGCTAGTTGAATGGTTGGGATTATATCATTAGAAGTCAATAGATTGTAGTCTTACAGGTAATGTTGTCCACCTTTTTCTGATTTCACCAAGCTCATGTCTTTCTTTCTCTCCCCCGCCAAAATAACAACCCGAAAAAGCTAGCATATCTGGTTCAAACCTGCAACAAATCAATCATGAACGAGGTTATTAGTGGCAATCACCATTGATCCCCCCCATCCCAAACTCTTATGCCATCAACTCCATTTTGAACTTTGGAATGAAACAAGAAGTTGTTATTAGCGTATTGTTTATTATTGAGTTGCATGAGAAAGTTAAATTAGAGGTCCCCTTCATTAGCATCACAAACCCAAAGTATAAGAAAACAAATACTCCAAAATATTTTGCATTTGTTCACACAATTAAATGACTTTCAATTTCAAAACATTGTAAAGAAGTTGTGACAAAAAGCAAAACATCATACAAACCTCAAATGGACTGCTATGAAACGGTGTGCCATCTTTTGCATTCTCGTTACAAGTTTTTGACCAAGTTCTTGTATAGGTTTGGTAAATCTCAAAGCATGGAAATTAACACGGCATCGTAGTTTTTGTAGTTCGTCGTCAAGGTGATTTGCAAGTCTGAAGTCAAACTTCGTCAATTGTACAACCTGCAACATCTCTTAAATGTTAGTCACTAAATTACCTTACCACAGCTAAATTCACAAAACACTGCAAATTGACAAAAACCGATTACTTATGTTTCTTCAAGACAGTTATTTAATGAATAAAAACATCCAATAAAAAAAATTCAAGCAAGTGGCCACACCTGTCGTCTCAAAAGTATTGGCAAAACTTGATCAAGATAATAATCGGGGTCTGATTTCCTTGGGACACGCATTGTATATGGGGGTTTTTCCATTGACCTCATCATCTTATCCGGAACTCTTTTGACAATAGTAACATCTTTTGCGAGATAAGAAATGAACCGATCAACATCGAAAATATTGATAAAGTCACTGTATTCAAATTTCAAACAAAAGTGTCCTCAATAAATGAGCCAATGATCTTGATTCTTATATGGAATGCATAATAGAATCTGCAGATTACCTGTGATCCTTCCAATAAGAATGGTGATCCAACTCAGGTACCACTAACGTGGCATTAAGAATTCGTGCAACAACTACAGCATCTGTTATCTGGATGAAGAATCATAATTGTCATTTCCACGGAAAGAACTTACTCATTACTCTCTCATCTAACAATGAATGTCGTTTAAGGTTTTTACACACATATTAAGAAATGAAATAATTAGAAGAAAAAGAAAAGTCATATTACCAAATTACCCATCTTAACTATTGATGGATTTTTCACCATTATCAATGCGAACTATAAAAATGTTTTGGAAGTTATGTATATAGCAATCATTGAAGGGTAGTATAGGAAAAAATTATAATTAAAGTTGTATTAAAAATTGTGAATGACATTCATTTTGAGATGAATTTTTTTGGCTAAAGTGACACTCATTGTGAGACGGAGGGAGTACTATTCAAAAGAACTTCAATTATCTACATGACTAGGCAAGAGAACCTAAGCAAAATCCCCATTTTCGCAGAAAACAACTGAATCAGAGCCAACTAGATCAGACAAAATTGTATAAAACTCTTATCTTCTTCTATTAATCTGTAGACGAGATGAGCCACAAAGATGACAGATTCTAAACAAATTTCTCATTTCATGGCAAAGCATTTCAAGAACCTCATGTACTACCTACCCCAGTTCTTTGTTGGTTCAATCCTCCACTAGCTGCAATAAGCAAGTAGCCATTTGACATCTGCTCACTCACAGCAGCTATATTATCCGGTTGCGAAAATAAGAGAAAAGGTAAAAAATAGTAAAGTTAGTATATTACTCAACACAATCTTAAGGCTATAATCTGTTCACAAACAAATCAAAATATAAAAAGGAGCTCGTCAAACGATTAACAAGTCCACTAATACAACACCCCACAAATAAAACATGTTATAACCCAAATTTTTATTGCATCTTCACTGCACACAAACAGAACTTAGCACAAAAAAAGGACTTTCAAGGACAATACTAATTTCACTTCACCAGCACTGAACACATACATTTTTAGAATTAAAAGTAATGTGGTAGAATTATATATGAATGGTAAGAAGTACAATGGCACACGTACCTAAAATTCATTTCAAAAACTACGAAGATACAATCAATTCAACAAATTAATAATGAAAAATACACATAATAGTAATTAAAATTCACAAAATAAATTGATACATTTGGATGCTATTTAAGGAAGAAATCCGTAAAACCTAGCTAAACTGACAAATGCCAAAATTATTAGGTCGGACATCATGTACTGAATTCAAACTCGGACCTCGCAGTTGTGTTAGAGTTTATTTATCATTTCATCTACATACTCAAAAAAAAAGTGGAAGAAACTCACGAGCATAATTGCGTCCCCTATCACTGCATCCATAGTAATATTTAGAAAATTTTGATTTCCAAATATCACTTGGCGCACGATAATGCCCATCCTACAAAAAAAAAAATCATTCATTCATTAATTAAAAACATTTTGTAAATCATTAATTAATTAACAACATTCACAAGAACCAGTCAAAATCAAGCATTTATGATTAGCATTGAACACAAAATTAAATTAAACTACGTAAAAAGAAAAATATTAATACCAATCTAGTGTAGAAAGTAGGGTGAACCAATCGATGTGAGTACCATTCGAGATCAGAAAGCATGTGACCTGTGAGAAGCGAAATTAAACCTAAAATAAAAAGCATCAAACCACAAATGAGTGACCAAGAAATCGTCATGGTTTTCCTCTGCTGTGAAGAACAAACATGTTGTTGTTGTTGTTGTTTTCTTTTGTTTTTTGGTAACAAAGCTAGGTTCGTCGATAACATTCCTAACCTCCAAGCCTTACCTACACTCACACCCATTTTTGTTCAATTAATTACAGGTTCGGAGTTGGGTTAGGGAGTTAGGATCATATACACAAACCTAAAATCCTCATCGTTTTTTTTTTAGTAATGTAAGTGAAAGGAAGTAATAGTTAGTAAAGGAAGTGATTAGATGTTAGTAAATGTGGAAATGGAAGAACCCTAATCACTGTGGATTTGAATTGGAATTGGAATTGGAATTGTTGTGTTGAGGAGTGAAGAAGAAACAGTAGTGTTTGTTTGATTTGATTTGAGTATTGAAGAGGAAGCAGCAACACAATACAACAAACAATTGTCCTCACCTACAAAGGCAAAATTTATTTTTTGTGTTTTTATTCATTTATTTATATTATTATTATTGTGTTTTTTTTATTAAAAAAATATATACATTAAGGTTTTTAGCTTACCCTTGCCTTACGTAGTCTTTTAGATGTAGTGTGTCTTGTTAAATGTTTTAGCTTTGAATTTTTTCTTAAATTAATTTTGATATTAAATTCTTTCACATTCCATTAATATGTATATTAATTGCATTTCTAGTAAAAATAAAAAAAAAATATAAAAGACATTTACATATTAAATATATTTTTAAATTTGTATATTTTTTTTATATTTAAGATCAGAAAATTTCTTATATATAAAGGAAAAGTGGTATTAAAAAATAATTATTAGTTATATTATTATTACTAACATGAATGGGAATCTAGGATCTGATCTAAGTTTGAGTGATGAAAGAAACAAAGATAAATTAATGTGAAATTTTGTACTCTCTTCAATCTTATATATAGATCAAAAAAAATATCTTACAACATTTAGAAAAATAATTAATCTCATTTAATATATTCAGAATAATAAAAAAAATGTTAATTATTTTTCATGGAAATTAGTTCTATGAAGAAAAAAATAATTGAAAAAATAAATTTAAATTAATGAAAGAGTATTATATAAATGATAGCATAACTATATGTTAACTTGTGTTTATATTCACAACCACAAAAAACAAACTTTTTTGTTATTTATATTCTATGGAGTAGTATAGAGTAGTACTGGAGAGCTGAAAATAGAATCCAAAGCATGGAATAACTTGATGGGAATGGGAAGAATGTAGAAGTGGATGGAGGGATACATTACATGCAACTTTATTTATTCTTTTATATTTCTTCTCCCGGTTGAGAGGTGCCGAGAATAATTGCCGTAAATCCGAATAAAGTGCTGACTCTGTAAAAGAATACTACTCCTCCTTCGTTTAAGATTTTTATACTCTATTAAAAAAATATTAAGAGTAAAATATAATTTATTTTAATTATTGATGAATTTTTTATTAAAATCAATATAAAATATAATAATATTTATAAATTATATATATATTAATTATTAAAGGATAATATGAAGAAAAAAATAGTTAAAATTATATTAAAAATTGAAAATAAAAATATTTTTTTTACCAAAGACGTGGGGAGTAGTTATATACTATAGAATAATAATTGTAGGTTTTCAAGGATGAAATTGGATCATGAAAAAAGAACTTCAGACACACAGAAATGTCACCCTAGGAGTAGGACAACCGTTTTATAGGGAAACATAATTTACACGCGTAGCCGACTTCTAGGGTGTGCTTGCTTCCTACTATATACTTATATAGTACTTGTGTAATTATTATTGAGGATATAAATTTTAAATGAAAGAGAAATAGCATTACAATGGAACAATAGTCTATACCTGTGATGTGGTAGTGGAATTTGATTTGGGAATAGGATGTGATGGGTAGAAAGAAAAAGGGAAAGCAAATTATGTGCTTAACTATTTCATTAAATATGTTTTGGCTTGTGTTATGTGCAGCAATTAACTTTAATACTGTCATTATTATGCCAAATGTGAAAAGGAAATACTACTCCACAATCCACATTGGGTGGTTGCTGTGTGATGGAGTTCAAATTTATTTGATAAGTGGGGATATGAATCTCTATATTTTTCAAAAGAAAATAAAAACTTAATTACCAATATTTTAAGCGTATAAAAATTTTATTGATACAAGATAAATATTATAAAATTCTAAAATATATATATATATAAAAAAAACTTTAGTAATTGAAAAAATGAAAAAGGTAAAAAGAAAAATAGAGAGAAACTTAGATTTAACAAGATAGTAGTATAGAAAATATAAATATTTTTAGAGAACACACATTTTTTTTGAAACGAATAAGGTGTATACTACGGTATAGAAAATCATCCATCGTTTACAATTTAATTTTATTTAGATGATCATTGACCATTCATTTTAGTCTCTAAATATATAACATAATATTATAATATTTTTTAAATATATCTAAACTTTATAAACATTCTCTAAGTAGTATGTCTTTGTAGTAGTTATATGAATCAAATTGACAAATAAATAAACATTTGTTAACCAAATTAACTATTAAAAAATAAATTTGAAAACTAAAATGATTAAAAGATATATTCATGAAATTTTATAATTTTGATATATATTAAAGACAATAATAAATGTAAGAAAATAATATAATTCAAGAATTTAAAGTCGTTAATGATGTAGCTAAATATTACTAGAAGGGGGGGTTGAATAGGGATTTTGGCATTTAAAAATGTTTTAAAAAGTTTTTGAATTGCTGACCTCTCTGAGAGGATGGGAACTTGAGGACAGAAATTCAAACTTTTAAATAAGAACAGAATAAATGCTAGGAGAGTATAAAGAGAGAGACACACAACTTTTATACCGGTTCACCCAAAGATGGCTACGTTCAGTCTTCACACACTTGTGAGATTTCACTAAAGATCAATCAGATCAACCTCTCACTAAGGATGATTACACTTTGTGTATTCTTAAGCTTCACCAAGTTTACAACCTTGTTCCTTACAAGTTTCAAATATTTTCAAGTACAACTTACTTGAAAATTACATAGTGATATGAGTATGATTTATTTCTCTTTACTTAAACACTTTCTAAAAAGATATTTCAAATATCTAGTGTATGAATGTAAAAAGTATAAAGAGATGACGAATATTGCTTATGATAAACTTAAGATTTTTTTATCTTTTTCTGCAATATTGTTGTGTGTTTAATGATGAAGAGCTTGTTTCTTTTTATAGAGGTCTTGTGTTGCTCTTCCATGTGTTAAACAACTTTATGATCGTTGGAAGGTTTGATCAAAGAGTCCAATGGTCTTTGAGCTGAATTTACAAAACTGTCATCCAGCTATCTTGAGCAGTTACAGTCCATCCTCGGCCATGAGGTTCAAACCTCCTAGGTACTTGGTCTTTTGTAGTCTTTTTCACTTTTTCTTTCTCCAAGACACTTAAGGCTATTTCTTTAACTATGTGAGCTACAACCGTCTGAAAGTTGTAATACTAGGTTGATTTCAACTTTTGGAGAATGATGTGACAATTTGTCCAACCTTTTACCTAGTACTAGCCGTCCTTGTGCATAGTACTTCCCATCCTCGTACTAGTTCAAATTTGCTTTCTGACCTATTTGAATAATGTGCTTTATTTGGTCATTCTTGGTTGCTGTTGTGACTTCTCAGCATGATTAAAAATCATGGTTACGTTGCTGGATGAGTATTATGTATTTAAGAGGTCATCCTCTCACAGATTCATCTCATCGTCAGGTTTGCAGATGTGGTCATATTGAGTCAGATTTTCTTTCTTTTAGTCTTTATGATGAGTAATCTATTTTCTACTATAAATCCACTCAAGAGCACATATTAGTCATAAAACACAATCATAATCTCTTAAATAATTTTGTCAGCATTAAAATCATTTGAGAGAGATTTTATCTCAACAGTTAAATCTAACGTATTTAATAATTTAAATTATTATTTACTACTTTCTTTATTTTCTCCTGTGTTATGTAAGAAAATAATATAATTCCTATAAAAGCATTGCCGCCACTACTTTTATCACTAAATATAATAATTGTTTGATAAGTTAATTTGTCCATTTTTATAATATAATTTTAAAATTTTGAACTACATTAATTATTTATTTATTAGTATATTTTTTATTAATTTACATCTTTTTATACAACCAACAATAAATATTACAATATTAATATTAATTATTTTTTCTTCTTCAATAGCAAATATGGCAAAACAATATATATTGTCAAAATTAATGTAATTAACACTTTTTTTAATTTATGTGATTTTGTTTATGATATCATATATTTAGAGACATAGATAGTTTTTTTTTATTTAACAAAGGTACTAGTTATTTCATA